>OZ025239.1:128270642-128298142 GCA_964019155.1 Osedax fenrisi | reverse complement strand
TAGTAAACGTTACAACAATAATATAAAATACAAATATTAAATATTATTTAAGCGTTATTTATTGCAAATCAGGATAATAACGTAAATATGGTTACTGATGAACAAAATAAAATAAAGACAAGAAGAAAAACACGTATATAGGTACTTGGAACGTACTTTACGAGAAGAAGGTAAACTAGAAGAACTTACTCACGAACTAGATAGATATAGGTGGACTGTTGTAGGACTAAGTGAAGTACGCAGAAAAGGAGTGAACGAAATACAAACCACAGAAGGTCACAAACTTTACTACATTGGAAATGACTACAAACCATCGATGTAAATAAAAGATTTATTTACATCGATGCTACAAACACATTAATGATATTGGATTTTTGATAAACAGTGAAGTAACACGAATGGTTATGTGCTTCACTCCGATAAATAACAGAATAGCAATAATAATACCGCATGCAATCCCTTTTAACATATCAAGTATTCAAGTATATACACCGACAACAGATCATACAGAAGAAGAAACTGAAATATTCTACAATGAAATGCAAAGCTCAATCTCAAAAATTTCAAAGAAAGATAGGTAATATATATATAATGGTAATTCAAGGTGATATGAATGCAAAAGTTGGTAAGGATGCACATAAGAATTGGGGATCAACTTCTGGAATATTTTGCAATTCAGTAAAAAACGAGAGAGGATATCGACTTCTGGAATTCGCAAAAACAAACGAGTTAAACATTTTTAATACATTTTGCCCGCACAAAAAATCAAGAATACAAACTTGACATAGCCCTGGAGGAATATATCATAATCAAATCGATTATATTTTAGTAGTTAAACGTTTTTCCACAAGTGTGAATATAAATAAGACTAGATCGTTCTCTGGATCAGACATATGTAATGACCATGACATGCTTATAGGGGCGTCGGAACGATATTTTTTATGTGGGGGGGGCTATTTATTTCAATTTTATAATATATATCCTATTATTTATTAATAATATAATTAATAACTATATCTTATTAATATCGTATACCTCTTTAGTCTATGTTAACCCTTTAATATGCAATTAATAATATTTAATTTTTATAACAATAAGTAGGAATATATTAGAAAATAAATAATAAACATTACATAATTCATTATTATATAGATATAGATTTTTATTTACCCATCTCAATTGTGTGAATTATTTTTTGATTGATATTTGTCAATACTAATGCATTGAATCTACTATCTAGCATAGTAGATCGTAACAACGTCTTTATTATTCGTAGCTTACTAAATCCACGCTAACATGACACATAACTTGAGGGGCAAACCACCAAAAATTGATCAAATCTATTATGCCGGAAAATATTTTTTGAATTTTAGGAGATTGTTCAATCATGTATATGTTTATCCTCATCAGGTGGTATTGAACTTATTGATTGATTTGAACATATGGAAATTCTATCTTTCAATCATTAATTCTTCATACATTTTTATTAACATCTGTTTAGTGTAGAAAATTAATAGGATTAATAAGATTAATCTAAAAAAACAAACATTTTTTTCATGAATTATATTATTTGTAATAATGATTCCTTTAATTTATAAGAATATATAAATAATGTTTCCTTAGTATACACTTTGGTTTTCATTTTCATCCTTATGGAATAAAACAACTCAGTATATTTATTCTGTAAATATGAATGATAAAGTATATTAATATATTAACTGACCATATCTAATCACATTATTATATTAACATAACATTAATAATGTTATATTATTTTATTGAGGTACCTTACATAGTCTTTTGAACTTTCATTACTATTCATCTCATCAATATTTATAATCATTTATAGTATATTTCTTATTATTATTGTCTGAATTAGATATACTTGGAAAATTAAGGTATACTTAAATTAGGTATATTTAAAATTAAAATAAATTATTATAATAATTTATTATAAACATTTATTATAAGCTATTTTGTATTTTATAAAATGTTTAATATAATATGTTTATAAAAGTAGGTTATTAACCTTGAATCAATATAAAAACTTGTAGGTAAAACCTATATATAAAATATAAAATACTTTTGTTCCTATCTTCAATGAATTAGTGCAAATATTTCTATCATCATTCAATTTAATAAGAATCATCTTTACTATTATCTGATCCTTTATATTTATTTATTATTGATTTTTATTATGATTATATATAATTATGATTATATATAATCATATATAGATAGATAGATAGATAGATAGATTAAAAGTTTATTGCATTTCTGGTTATAGGTATACCTATATAAAGAAATTTCTTTTAAACTTAAGTTATAATTATATATAAACATATAATTATATAACATATAAACAAAATATATAAATGAATATGCTTTCAAGTATATTTTTTATAAATGTTACCTTCAATAGTATTTGTTGTTATAATGAAAGCTTTCAACTTCATATCCAAGCTTTCAAATATCAAACTTGAAATATTCATAGAAAAAATATTTAACTTATTCATATTTTGTAATAATAAATTTGTAATATATTTGTGGTCATTGGTAATATAATCTAATTCTTTATATTATTACAATGCATCGATTATACCACTATATTGATCTACTGTTGTTTTAATACATGATTTTCGTAGTCCATCTTGTTGGGCATAATGGTTTCAATGTATTACTTTGTTATTATTAGTACTATATACAATCCGGAATTTTATCGTTTGTAAATATAATAATCCCAAATCATTAACCACTCTCAAGGCTTTTCTTATATTTATATTATAATCTAATGATTATGCTATTACGTTTGTGCGATGAACTCCACATTGTATATAAAAAGTTAATGGATGTCTATTCATTATTATAGTATTTACACCATTATATTGACCAGACATATTAGCTGCACCGTCATATGACTGTCCTCTTAATTTAAATTTCTAATTAGAAATAGGCAAGTTAAGATATTAAAGTTCAGATAACATTACATTTTCTATATTTTCTAAGTTGTATCCTCAGTCATATTGCATATATTGCATATTTGCATATTTCTTTAATTTCAAGTTTTAATGTTAAATATCGAACCACCAACATGTCCTGCTCACTACCGGATATATCTTGAATTCCATCACATTAAATTGAGAAAGTTCCATTAATATCTTATAATCAAATATTTAATAATTCAGATTTATATAGTTGAATAATTTCATTCTTAATATCGCCATATAACAAGTATCTCTCAGAGATTCTCTCATGAATATTATCATATTTCATGGATGGGGGGGGCAAACAATACTTAGCCCCCCCCCATATGTTTGGTAAAATTCTTTAGCAAAAATTTGTATTAATAAAGACAATATACTAGATTTAATATATATAAAAAATTTTAATACACTGGGGGGCAACACATACTTAGCCCCCCCCCATATTTTTGAATGGGGGGGGGGGGGGGGTCCGATACCCCCCGCCCCCCCCTGTTCCGACGCCCCTACATGCTGATGATGATTTTTTGTCTACACCTGAAAAATCGTAAGAAGAATAAATGTATTCGAAATAAATTCGATCTTGAAAAGCTGAAAAATCTAGAGACCAACAAATTATTTGAAAAAAAAATAAATGAAAAACTGACGGAACAAAAATTAACAGTAATAGAAAATACAGAAAAAATGTTACAGAAACTAAATAGAACTATGATATATACAGCAACTGAAATCCTAGGAAAACACTGTGAAAAAAAAAATGGATAACAAATGAACTGATGGATATGTGTGACTTGAGAAGAGAACTTAAAAAGACTAAATTTGAACCAGGAAGTAAGTACAAATAAATAAACATCAAAATAATAAAAGAGATGAGAATATCAAGAGAAAACTGGATTAATAAAAAATGTACTGATATTTGAGAATGTCTAATAGGAACAATACCAAGAAAGCCTACCAAATAGTTAATGAGCTAACTAAAAAGAAGGACAAAATAACAGTTAATGTACATGATACAGATGGTAAGTGCATAACAGATAAAACAGAAGTTCTGAAACGTTGAACAGAATATTATTCTGAACTGTATACACATAACGCAGAAGGTGATATATCAGTATTAACAGTAAATGCACCATTAAACCAGGATAATTTTCCTATATTGGAAAGTGAAGATGAGGCTGCTATCCAGGCATTAAATATGGGAAAGTCAGCTGGTATTGAAAATATACCAGCCGAATTAATTAAGCTGGAGGAAATATAGTGATTCAATTACTGTTAGATATATGTAACAAAATATGGGAAACTGGAATTTGGCCGGACAAAATCAATGATAATAAGTTTACATAATAAAGGAAGCAAACAGAAATATGAAAATTACAGGAAAATAAGCCTATATCACACTCTAGTAAAATAATGCTAAAGATAATCCTGAACAGATTGCAATATTACATTGAAGAGTTCATTTCTGAAGAACAAGCTGGATTTCGAGCAGGTAGAAGTACAAGTGAACAGATTAAGAGTCATCTCAGAGAAATATTCTCAGCATAGTAAACCATTATATAAAGTTTGCATCAATTTCAAAAAAGCGTTTGATAATATGGCATAATGTGCTATGGTCGGCACTATAAAGATTTAACATACATTAAAAACTAATAGAATCAATGCAACATCTATATAATAAAGCAGAAAGTGCAGTTTACTTTGACGGGAAAATTGGAGTTCAGAACAACAACTGAAGTTAGGCAAGGCTGTCTACTTTCACCCACACTCTTCAATATTTTGCTTGAAAAAATAATGAAGGATGCTTTAGATAATCATGTAGGTTCAGTAATATTGGTGGTAAAATAATCACAAATTTAAGATTCGAGGATGACATCGATGGAATAAAAGGTAGTGCATCTGAATTAGCCAATATTATTAAACTAATCGACAATATAGGCTGTATTATACAGAACATGCATATGTAATGGAAATAAACTCTACGAAAACACAAATAATGGCAAATTCTGAAGGTAGTTTCACATCAGAAATAAAAATAAATAACGAGCCCATAAAGTAGTTGACATTATTAAATACTTAGGAGCAATCATCGATGATAAAGGTTCAAAGGCTGACATATTAGCTAGAACCGGGATGACGATTGCAGCTCTATCTAGACTAAATGTTATGTGGTACGATAAAACACTAAAACTGAAACTGAAAATCCGACTCATGCAGTCACTATTCAACTAAATATTCTTATATGCGTGTGAGACATGGACAATAACGAAGGAACTGCAAAGAAAAATAATAACATTAGAAATGCGGTGCTTAAGACGATTATTGAACATATCATAAAGAGATAGAATTACTAACATTGAAGTACGCAATAGAGTTACCAAAGAAATCGGTGCACATTCGGAGCTACTAGCAATGGTCATTGCGAAGAAATTGAGGTGGTTTGGTCATGTGACAAGATCAAATTTCATGTCCAAAACAATTATTCAGGGTTCTATTAAAGGTAAGAGTAGACGAGATAGGCCAAAAATGCAATGGCAAGACAATATCGTGAAATAGATGGGTCTTGATATAAATAAAGCGATGAGAGCTGTAGAAAATATAGAGGGATGGAAACAAATTGTGACGAAATCTACTGCGCCCCTACGGCATCCAAATACTATGGGATAGGTAAAAGGTAAAAGGTTAAACTATTAAATATTAAAAATAATGAATAATAAAATCGTTGAGTTTTCTTCTGAATAGTTCTATAGATGGTATAAGTCTTATCTTTCTAAGTAGACCATAACGGAGCTATATCACGAGGACACAAGTTTTCTCATGTCTAACCAGTCTAGACTTGTGGCGAAGAAGTACTTCGATTGAAGACTTTACTGTCTCAAATAAATGTGGTATGTCAGCACATCTGTTATATATTTATGAAATTGGTAAAAATAAAGGAAGTCCGTATATAAGGAATTACAGTACGATATAGGAAAACTGTATATTCGATAAGGAGCTTACACATTATCAGGTATACATTTATAATAATTTATATATTGTGAAATTGAATAACGAAATACATTTGATCAATACAACTTAGTTTACTAAAATAAAACCAAGATTTTTAACAGAAATTGTGGGCGAAATATTGTATCCATTAAAAATTTCTAGAGGAAAAATAGAAGTAAAACGAGAAAATTAATAAGAGAGGTTTAAACATAACATTATATGATTTTGTAAAAACAAATTATTTAACGTATTTAGACAATTCAAAATAGAATAATAATCCAAAGGAAAATCATTTAAAGGCAGTGGAATATACATCTGTAAATCGTTCTCATAAATAATCAGGAAACTGATAGACAATTTCAATTAAGGGTAACAGATAAAATTAACAGATTTAATAGAATAATATAGGACCAAATATATTAAATATTAAGGTTATGTTTTTAGAAGGAGTAAAACTACTGAATGCTATACAATATCAAATAAGGTCCCAGTACTAAGAAAACTGTTAACAACCGTGGATATAATAGGTATTAGAAATGAAGCAAGATTATGAAATACGGAAATAGGAAGAGGATCAAGAGGAGATGAAGATTTAAAAGTGACAATTAAATTATATATGTAAACATTTGTAACTGAACAAAAAGAAAGCAAATAGTATGCCTATATTAGAATAATTTACAAAAGCTAGATCATATAGACTAAACACTATTATAAATGGTGGATAAAATATCAGATAACTTATTGATATAAATACCATAAAAAAGATTGCAAATATCTTTATCGCTATTGATTAAAACATATATAGGATAATCATTATTATTAAAGAATTAAAAAACGACAATTTTTAGTATCATTTCCACGATTTAATATTTTACCATGAAATAAACTTATTTTAGTGGATAAATTTAATTTGGAAAAATTGGTAAATATTTGATTTTTATAAAGTAGCTAAATATTTAAAAACTATTAGTAACCGTGTTCTTGGGTTTAAATGTTTTAAACAGTTTTAACGGATATATGCCTATAAATATTAGAGTTCACTAGCCATAGAGTTAGGAAGATCAATATTTTGCTTCAACCAGAGAGAATATATATATTATATATAATAAATCTGTATGAGGATATAAAAAAGATGAATAATGAATATTAAAATCACCTACAATAATAGAATTTGATATATTGTGTACAAGAAGAAAGTTAGAAGGCTCTTCAAAATAAGTACAGTCAGTACAGTTATTAATAGGAGGACGATAAATTATTACTAAATTAATTATGTTGTTATGGATACAATAAGATCATCATTAAGAGAAAAGGGAATACATTTATATTACTATAATTTAAACGTATTACGAATTAAAAAATCTACACCATAGTCATAAGAAGAATAATGTCTATTAAATGAGATTCTCTTTTATGAAAAATAAGTAGGTATAGTAATTATAGTAACTATAGTAATTATCAGATAATGATAACAAGTTTCGTTGATATAAGATATGGTGGTCATAATTTAACCATGTTTCTGTAAATGCAGAGATATGAATGCCATTATCAGTTATATATCTAACAATCATATACATATTACAGTGTAGTGATCGACAATTTATGAACGTAAATGAGAATTGGTCTGTTAGTCTCTGAGAATTTATTTAAACAGGGTCATGGCAACAAATAATGTTTCTATTTTACATTGAAATTAATATACTTGTATTGAAAATAATAAATGGGTATCGGTAATACCGACCCCCTAAAATGCGTGTGGTAGAAATGTAGTTTATAATATCCAATAAAAATAGCAGATATAAATAGATTTAATTAATTACAAAATGCACAAATTATTTATTATTGAATTTATGTTTTATATTAATATTACATTTATATTTTAACTTTATATTTATTATATCATAATAGTGTACATTATTATTTAATATTTATTTATTAATCAATATTAATATAATCGACTGGAATCATGAATAATTATTATATATCAATGATTCATACACAAATTATGATAAGTAAACAACGGATGTATTTTGATTTGATAAATTACATTGGGTAATTAGGGTAATTTAGTGGGTCGATATTAGAATATAATTTGGGTTACTATAATTAATATATCTTTGTTAATACTTATTAAAATTAAATTATTTTTATAAAGTTAATAACAATTTAATTTATTTACAATATTATGTATATAATTATATTTTATTTACATTAATAAAGTATTTACAATGATTTAAATAAAATTATTATTCAAATATTTAAAAAGTAAAATCAGAATATTAGGACAAATATCTTTGATCAAATAACAATTGTAGGATTGAATATTTTGAAGAAAAAAATATAGTTATTCATATTTCCATTACATTACTATAGTATTATAATAGTTTATTCATGTAAACTTTTTTTGATAGCCTTATATTTACTAAGATATGAGAGGGGGTCGGTATTAGGAAACTTCCCCTTGATTTAGCGTTTGTTATATTAGTTATTCTAGAAATATGAACTTATTTGTATTAATGCGAAAAATATAAGAATAACTGGGGTAATGATTAGTATATATGAGTCATTAATATGAATTTTATGATTAGAATTCAAACATATAATTGGATGAATTCCATTAATTGTATTATACAATGTAGTTAGACTATTCATAAAATCATAAATAATATTAGTTTTACTAGATAATTTTGATTACTAGAATTTAAACACGGATTTATAATAGCATATTGAAATTTATATAATATAATATATATATATTAAACACAAATATTTAAAAAATAATAATTATATTGTATGTATATTTATATTAAAAAATATAAATTTTATTATATTATATTATATTATTATAAACTGAATTTAATTGTTATATATATATATATATATATATATATATATAAATAACTTATAAGTATTATATATCATGTATATGTCATTACTCTACTATAATAGTTATCAATTGTTTATTATATTATTAGTCATATTATATTATTAGTCTTATTATATGTAAAAATGAAACTATCCTCCATTAAACCAATTCATAAAAAAAATAATATCAATATTATATCTAACTATAGACCAATATCAATTTTAAGTCAACTATCGAAAATACTAGAAAAAATAATATATATAGGACTAATGCAATTCATACAAAATAATAACATAATAAATACTACTCAATATGGTTTCCTTAAAAAACATAATACCACTCAAGCTACACTAGATATTTACAACCATATAATGGAAAATAAAAGAGAAAATAAAGCAATAAATACATTATTTTTAGATTTAAGTAAAGCCTTTGATACTATTGATCATTCTATTATAATTAGCAAATTAGATAAATATGGAATTAGAGGGATTCCTCTTAAACTGATAACAACTATTTACATAATAGAACTCAACTAGTTAAAGTTAACATTACAGAATCTGATATTATAACTAATGATATCGGTGTACCCCAAGGCTCCATACTAGGCCCTTTACTATTCATAATTTATGTCAATGATCTACCATTATATTTAGAAGATAATAATGTAAAATGTACAGTATATGCAGATGATACTGCTATAACTTTTACAGCTGATAATAATATAGAACTAACAAATTTAATTAAAAAAACCTTAATAAAAATAGAAAAATGGTATAAATATAATAAATTAAAACTCAATATTAGTAAAACAGAAATGATAAATTTCAACTCAAATAAATATCTAAACAATATTATTTAATTAAATGATACATTAATAAATAACGTATATAATTATAAATATCTTGGTATAATTCTTGATAGCAAACTTGATTTTAAAAATCATATTATTAAAGTAAATAACAAAATCTCCCAAATTAAATTTTTAATCTCAAAATTGAGCAAATTCATTAAAACAAATTCATTGATAATTATATATAATAGTATTTTCCTACCATACTTAAACTATGGAAATATACTTTGGGGAAATACATTCTCAAATAATACCCTAAATACAACAATTATTCAAAAAAAAACCTTAAGAATAATAAATAAAAGAAAATTTCGAGATCATACAAAAGAATTATTCACATCAAATAAAATACTTAGATTAGATAAGCTAACATATTATAATACACTAATATATATGCATAAACAATATTATAATCAATAAAAATATAACCAACAAATTAAACTAAAATACACACACAAAATAATAATAAATATACTCTACGAACAAATAAAACGTATACTATACCAATTTCAAAATCAACAAGAACAATAAATAGTTTACTGATAAAAGGTCCAAAACTTTGGAACTTACTTCCAACAAATATACAAAATATAAAAAATGAAAATTTGTTTAAGAAAAGAGTAAAAAATATGTTACTCAATGATGAATTATATTATAAATAAATTAAAAAATTACTGAATTTAAAATTAATTTAATAAAATTAAAAAAACATATTAAATATTAAATATTAAACATATTAACATATTAAAAAAATTAAAATGAATAAAATAAAAAATCTATATCAAATATATATGTATGTATAGATTATTTTTGTTATTATTATTTTGATTTTGATTTTGTCTGTCTACTTAATGTATTTTATTTATTTATTATTATCTTTTATGTAAATACGAAATATATAGCTAACTATTATAATTAAACAATCACTGTTCCTGTCCCATGTATGTATAAATCGCTGGCAATAACCCGAAAAGACCAAGGTCTTATTTTGAAGCCTTTTGGAAACAAAGAAAGAAACGAAAAAGAATAATAAATGAAAAAAAAAGAACGACATTAATTAATACAATAAATATATCTATCTATCTATCTATATTAATCTTCCTACTAATGATTATCATATTCTATAATTTAATAAATTGAAATAATTTAAAAATTATTATTAAAATAATGATAGATAATTCTCATATATTAATAGCATAAATCATAATTAACTTATAATTTATTTAGTTATTTAATAGTTTACATATTTATCATATACCTATACATATACATATACATATACATATACATATACATATACCTACATTTAGTGATTGCGATTTCACTTTATATAAATATGTATATTATATTAATGAAACTGGATATATATATCTCGAGATAGTGAATATATGTGAAGTTTTCATTGTCTACTTTCAACTTTATTTAAACTTAATAGTATTATTATTATTTTATATAAAAGTTACATATAATGGCTTTTACTGATAATTACGTGTATCTATAAATTGAGTTCATTATAAGATTATATAATCCTAATATAATAAATAATAATTGACAGTGGCTACAAAATGGCTTCGTATTTCAGTGGATTATTCTCTAAAAAGAAACATACACTGAAAATAAATGATATGCAAACAGATTTTACTATTGTCAACAACAACTTTGTATACAGGGTAAGAGAATAACAACTTATATATATATTATACAATTATTATATTATATACAGTATATTTTATAAATGGGTAAAATTAACTTAAAATTAACTACACTTTATTATTTAATGTTATTTTTCAAATTGCACAATTATTCTAAATTTGTATGTATATTAAGTTTGAATACATAGGATACAAATAATATAAATAGAATTATATTATTTAATTATGAGAGAAATAATAGCTGACATAACTATCGCTAACAAGTTATAATTCACTAATCGTTCTTAAGGTAGCTATATCCTCTAGGATACTACTATAGTAGTTAAATATTGATATTACGGTATACCGTATGATAGATCAATAGGCTACGTTATGTTTCCTACTTATATAATACATATTATCCTACTTATATAATACATATTATGCTACTTATATAATACATATTATCCTACTTATATAATACATATTATCCTACTTATATAATACATATTATCCTACTTATATAATACATATTAACCTACTTATATAATACATATTATCCTACTTATATAATACATATTATCCTACTCATATACTACATATTAACCTACTTATATAATACATATTATCCTACTCATATCATACATATTATCCTACTCATATCATACATATTATCCTACTCATATAATACATATTATCCTACTCATATCATACATATTATCCTACTCATATAATACATATTATCCTACTTATATAATACATATTATCCTACTCATATAATACATATTATCCTACTCATATCATACATATTATCCTACTCATATAATACATATTATCCTACTTATATAATAAACATATATTAGTAAGATAATTAGTATTATCAATAAACATTAATTCATATTATATTTCAAGGTACATAAAATTATCTTAGAGAGTTCAAGTTTTTATTTCAAGTCACTGTTCAGATCTAACATGGAGGATAATTTCACTTCCAAGGCGAATTTTAATTATAGTAAAAGAAGTATGGATGATGTAATTGAATATATGTATACTGGATATATATTTATATCTAAGGAAAATGTTGAAGAATTCATAGAAATATCTGTATTTCTTCAGGTTTTAACTTTTCTATTCATTTTAATTATAATATTAATATATCATTAACATTAATAATTTAACTAATATAAATTAATAAATTAAATTAAATAATAAATATTTTATTATAATATATAGTGGAAAACAAAATTGGTGAAATATAAATATATGTTAAATATATTCTTAATAATATATAATAAACTATATAATAAATATATATATATATATATATATATATATATATATATATACATATATAGTTTATTGATTACTTTTTTTAGATACCGTAAAATACATATTTTATTTATGAATGATTAATAATTCTATGTTATTTAAAATTATATAACCTATAGTTTTGCTAAACTATTTAATTATATTATAGATAAAGTCTTTGTTAGAAAAATTGGATCGATTTCTATCAATATATATTCTTGAGAGTCCACAGAGCGAACTTTTGGATGTTATTTATAAATATGACATGTACATGACGTCTTTAAATATAAATGATATCATCGATAAGGTGAAAAGGGATTTTAATTTAATTTTTAATGAACATATTGAAAAATACATTTTTCTTAGATTAACCGAAAATGAGTTTTTTAAATTATTAATATTACGTTCTTTTCATTGTTCTAATGAATATGATTTGATTAAAGGTATTGTGTTATGGTTGAAATATGATTTAGATAATAGATTAGATGATGCGCAGTTGTTATTTAATCTTGTTAATTATAGATTGTGTGATATTAAAATAATGTTAGAAAATAAAATTATATATACTGGCAATATTAAATTAGATAACATAATTAAACAAGTACATTTGAAAATTTCTATTCATAATGATAAAACTATATTACAATACATGGATTATTATAAAGTTGGATATATTAATAGTTTTGACATTCCTTCCAATGAACAAACAACTAACAAATATAACGGAAAATCATGTTTAAGCAAATTAGCAAACGGAGGTATTTCTGATACCAGTAATCATTATAGAATTTTAAATTATAATTTCGTTAAAAAAATCAAGTTATTTATACAATAATTAATTACTTATTATAAATTATTGCAAATGCCAAATGATAAAATGAATTCAATAACTAATAATGTAACAACATATAGATTTTATCGAAATTACAAAGACACCTAATACCCAACTCTTAATGAAATAATATATGGTAGGGTATATAATATATCCTAATATATAATATATAATATATAATATATAATATAATATATAATATATCCTAATTGGATTATGATTGGTGGAAAACAAGGATTATGTAGGGGAGGGAAGGGGGTAGTGGCCGAGGACGGAGTAGTGGCCGTTTTAAGTAACGATTAAATGGTGATTGATAGGATAAAAAGTTCTATATACAATATTTAGATAATCAAAATATATATAATATATAGTAAAATTGTTTTTTAAATAATTAATTAATTACTCTAATTTATTACATAATCATTTTTTGTCAAATTTTGAGAAAAACATGATTATATATATTTATGCTTATTTATGTGTAAGAGTATGTGCATATAATTAAATCATTGAATCAAATAAGGTGTGTATGCATCATAAATATAATTATTTAATATTACATAATTAACAAAATATAAATCGAATATATTACGAGATACCTATCGCATTTTCTGGTACTAGCGGTCACTACTACGGCATTGCCTTATTTTAGTGATTTTTTTAATGCCTAATCAAACGTTTATATTATTAGTTAAAACACTTTATATATAAAAGTGAAATAACAGTATTCTAGAACTATATGATTTCTAGTTAATTCAAAAAAATAAGAGCCTAAAATTCAGTATTTATCGATATATTAGAAATCTTCTGAAGCATATTAATTATCGGCCACTACTCCCTTCCCTCCCCTAACTATAGCAATTAAGTAAACATATATAACATCATAATTCTATTAATAGATGTTTGATCTAGTGGTAAATCACTACATTATGATAATTATACGATTGTAGTTTATTACTATATTTATATTATTGGTGGTATTAATAATAGTTATCTTTCACATAAAATATGATGAATGGATAAATTTAGCTTATTTAGCAATTACCAGATGTTTTAACAATACTTTCTTACTGCCTAAGTGTATTTGACATGTGTATTAATTACAACAATGGTTGTGAACTTATTTTCAATAGAAAAACATATTAATATTATCATATTATTATAATAATGTACTAATGTATACTATAAGTATACTAATGTACGGTCATCTATTTATATAGATATATTTCATAATGTAACATAAATTAATAGTGTAATTTACATGTATTGATTATGAAATTGATGATAAATGTAATACATTTAAATAATTACAATAATATTATTATATACCCGTTTTGAAGAATTTCTATTTTCTTTGATTTACATAATTTACCTATGAATTGTTTTATTTTAATGTGTTATTGTTATTATATTATACATTGTTATCTTATTCTTTATATTGTATTCACTAATCACGCTTATTATTAGCTATTGTTATCGTACGTATGTATACGTTTGTATTAGGCATGCTATAGACATAACTGTATTCCTTGTTACTTGTTAATCAAGTCCTTGTTACTTGTAATCAAGTCCTTGTTACTTGTATTCCTTGTTACTTGTTAATCATTGATCATTGATCATTTATTAGTATTTGATGGTTATTAATCATAACTTATTATTCATAATTTATGAAATAGAATATACACATATTTATTTAATATTTACCAATCACATTTATAATTGCAGAATTTATAAATATTATATAATCTATATTTAAATATATAATTAATATAATAAGTATATTTTTGTATTTAATATTATAAGATAATTCTTGATCTGCAGATAGATATTTTCATTTAATAATTATTATGATATTTGTATTAGTTTTCCTAGATGTTAGAAAATGTATTTATCTTAATATTAGTAAAACAGGCCTATATTAGATATATATATATATAATAAATAAATAAATCAGATTTACCATTCCTATCTAACAGGCAAGGAATAACGAGAAATTAATAAACAAGTTAATGTTTTTACTAGAATTTCCCCAATCATCATATTTTTGTATAGTCTAGATTCTCATAAAATAAATAAAATATACATATAATTAAGATTTAAAAAAAATTAAAATTAATTAATTTAAATTTTTCTAACATGAGAGAAAGTATGAGATAAATATATATAAATTGTTAAAAATAAAAAATGGAGTTGCACCTGAATACATAACATAAAATAAAAGTAATATTTTTTATTTTATTATTTTTTTTAAATTTTATTTAAAAAAAAAAATTAATAATTGAATTAATGATTATTTATATATAGATATATAGATAGAGTTTATTATTTAAAACAAACAAAATGACATAAAACAATAATATAAAAAAGAATAAATTAGAATATAAACTAATATATATATATAATGATTTAAAAATGACATGTTACAAATGGTTAATATATCGAGTTAATAAATGATAAGAAAAGAGAATAATAATAAGGGGATTTATTCTGATGCAAACAATTCATCAACGTATCAACTTTAAGAGAAGGGGTCGTCAATACATGTGCCTTGAGGGTACAAACTTGACCCAAGAGTTTGTCCACTGAAACCCGTAATACCCGAGACATAATAATAAAGAGAATGCTACCGAATAATATAACCCCAAAAAACTAAAAATAAAATAATATAATAATTGAATAATAAAAATTAATAAAGTAAAATAAAATGTAAATATTAATACAGTGAATTATCAAGCCTTGTAATAAATTGATTAACAGAAGTTGCTGAACAAATATAATTAGATAGCAAATTCCAAGGAGTTGAAATACGATTACTAAAATAATTCAAAGTAACATTAGTCTTGCATTTGTCTTTTAGAACGTTAATGGAATTACCTCGACTTCTTGATGAGTAAGTTTCAAGTAGCCCTGAACAATCAACATCCACTAGACCATTTATAATTTTATAGGCGAGAATCAGATCAGCCCGTAACCTGCGTTGAGATAATGAAGTTAAGTTTAAAAATAATAACCTATTTTCATAATTTTTATATGATATGCCATATCTATAGAAAAGCCTTTTAGTGAATATCCTTTGGACTTTAAATTTTATTTTTTAGACCTACATATATATTAGAAGGGTTCCAAATACAATAATTGTATTCTAATAAAGGTCTAACACACACATATATATATATATATTTATAAATTGTAATACTGAAAAGAACAATACCTTATATATAGGGATGCTGCAACGGGGGTACGGGGATATGTCCTTCCCACTTTAAAATCTAAGGGGACCTCCTATGTATTGACCCCCTCTCATTTTTACCACACAATTTATTTTGATTGGTTGGTCCCACCTACATACAAAATCGTTCCAGCGATCCTACTTATATTAACGAAATAAAAAATGAAGATTATATATATTAAAATTACAATTAGAGATTTAAAAAAAAATTAATACTGTAGGGGAAAATACTTTCTATAAACAAATAAACAATGTGTAAATAAATATATTAAAATAAATGAATAAAAAGGAGAAGAATAAATCTATTAAAAATGTATATTAATAATATCTATGAATAGGATAATTAAAAATTTGAATCATCAATGCATTGAAATACAAGGATTTTTCATAATTTCATTCCATTTTTTTTAGACCAGAAAATAATATATAATTATTATATCGTGTATGTTATTTATATGGTAGAGTGTAATTAAAAGTTGAATATCTATATTTAGTGCATCTCCTTACACACATTTTATTTAAGGTTTTTGGACAATTACCTACAAATATATTATGCATAAATAAAATATTCTTATAGATAATAAGATCTCGTAACTTTAATATATTAGAATTAATAAATAGATAATGTGTCCAAGATAAAATAAAATTTCCATTTCTGATTATAAATATATCTTTATTAATAATTCTAATTAATTTTTTTGGTAATAATTCTATTTCATATATATTACTAAAGTATATATTTCCCCAAAATTCCAAGCAATACAATACACGAGGTAAAAATAAAGAATTATATAATAAATATGGTATTTTTTTCGGAAGAATAGTACTAAGTTTTTTTAATATATATATAATTTTAGATAATTTAATTTGAATACTTATTATATGTTGTCTAAAATCTTACTTTGTATCCAATATAACGCCAAAAAAAGTATATGTTTTACATAAAGGTAATGGTTGTCTTTCAATACAAATATTAGATGTTAATGATGCACCTTTGTATACAATAATTTTTGTTTTTGCAGTATTCAATTTCAATTTGTTTAAATTAAGCCATTCACATAATGCATTAACGTCAGATATTAACTGATTATTTAAATCTATATTATTATTTACGAATGCTAAGAGATGTATCATCAGCAAAAAGTATATAATTTATATCATCAGATATTTATAAATAATTATGTATATCATTTATATATAATATAAATAATATTGGTCCTAAAATAGATCCTTGCGGAACTCCTATATTTATATTCAACTTTCAAGAACTATTTTCACCTAGTTTAGTAATCTGACTTCTATTACTTAAATAGATATTTAATAATGTCATTGATTTACTTCTGAAACCATTATATTCTAATTTTTTTAAAGTATATTATGATTTACAGTATCAAATGCTTTTTTTGAATCTAAGAACATAGAAGCCATTTTATCATTTTTTGGAAATTTCCAATCTGGTTAACCAGATGTCAAGTTATAATTATGTATATGTGCATGTACTGTTGAAGACTTTTCAATGAAACCATTGATTTTTATATAAAATATTATTTCCATCAATAAATAATAATATTTTTCTACTGACAATTTTTTATAATAGAGAATTGAGGTAATAAATAGATCGGACGATAGTTATTTATTTCTTCATGTTTTCCATTTTTATATATAGGAATTATAATTGCAATTTTCATTTGATTAGGAATAGTAGCCTAGATGTATGTATTATTTGATTAAAAATGTAAAGTAAAGGTTCTAGAATCAGATTAAAAACAATTTTGATTATATTCATGTCGATACCATTTATATCTCTAGAATGTTTTGATTTAATATCAATTAATGCATTATATATAATTGTATGTAATTTGATGAATATAAACACTATTAATAATGGGTTCCTTTAAATATTTATAAAAACTATTACCCTCTACTTAATGAATATATTTACTAATATCAGATCTAATAGATGCAACAAAATCATTAAAGCTTGCGCTCAGTATACTCAGTATACCTATAGGTTTATGTATGACATGACATACATTAAGTTGGTGTAAAATATTAAAAAATGGTTGAGAATATAGACTATCCATACAATTAATATTAAAATCTCCACATAAAATAATATTATTGTTAGAAAAATTATAAGAATTAAAACTATTATATAATATATCAAATAATGATTGTTTATTATAGGATGGTCTATAGATCGTATACGATATACAGCGCAAATTATTATATTATTTATATTAGGAAGTAGGTTTTTTTAAATTTACCTATAATTTTGATGGATAACATTTCAATTTCATCTGCTATTTGGTGAGTTATATGTTCTACTTGAATAGCCTTAATACATTTATTAACCAAAATAACAACACCACCGCTTCTTTTTTTTAAATTACAAACTCTATTGAGCTGGAAAATACTATAATGTTCAAAATAAATGTGAACAAATTCATTATCTGTAAGCCAAGTTTCTGTTAATATTATTATATTAAAACTGATAGTAAAACAACTTAATTATTCTTTTAATTGATTAAAACTATATATATATATATATATATATATATATATATTTAACATTATAATAGAAAAATCATTTTCATTAGAAATAGTATTATTATAATCATCTATAGTTAGTAGTTTATTATTCATTGTTATTTAGCTTTATCTTTAATATTTTAAAAGAATTTGCAATATCTTTAACTATAAATGTAAATCCCTCTTCACTAAACTTTGATGCCTCAGTTACCTATTTTCTCTCTTTTGATTTGTAATTGATTTAATTTTTTTAATTTATTTTTTTTCAAATTTACCTAATCTAAAGTGATCGATACAGCTTATATCTATATTATCTTTATTAATTAAACTAACGAATGATTTTATCTCATTAGAATCATTTTGTTTACGAGACATGTATGATTTGTCCTTATTCATTAACATTATATAATATTATTGAGTTATTTTTATTAATTTCATTCTTTTTAGCGGAGTGTACAAATGACTCTTTAATAGAATCACCTACTTTATTTAGAAAGCTAGTTATATTTTCAGATGTAATACTAGCATACGTTTCTATATCATTAATATTATATTTTTCTTTTAATTTCTCAATTATAGTATTCTGATTAGTAATTATTATATTTAATTTTATAATCGTTGCATTATGTTGATCAGTTATAATCTTTAGTTTATTATCAAAAATTAAAGTAATATTATTAATTGCTTCCTCGATTTTTTTGGACATAAATTAATAACTACAGAAAGTGTATTCTAACATACAACATACATATATACACATACTCAAATATATATATATATATATATATATATATATATTATTGTTATTTTTATTTTTATTTTGGTGGAGTCCTTTCATCCCATCCAATTAAAAATCATTCAGATTAATCTTAACTATAAATTATGACATTTTTAAATTATTACTACTACTACTACTACTACTACTACTACTACTACTACTACTACTACTACTACTACTACTACTACTACTACTACTACTACTACTACTACTACTACTACTACTACTACTACTACTACTACTACTACTACTACTACTACTACTACTACTACTACTACTACTACTACTACTACTACTACTACTACTACTACTACTACTACTACTACTACTACTACTACTACTACTACTACTACTACTACTACTACTACTACTACTACTACTACTACTACTACTACTACTACTACTACTACTACTACTACTACTACTACTACTACTACTACTACTACTACTACTACTACTACTACTACTACTACTACTACTACTACTACTACTACTACTACTACTACTACTACTACTACTACTACTACTACTGCTACTACTACTACTACTACTACTACTACTACTACTACTACTACTACTACTACTACTACTACTACTACTACTACTACTACTACTACTACTACTACTACTACTACTACTACTACTACTACTACTACTACTACTACTACTACTACTACTACTACTACTACTACTACTACTACTACTACTACTACTACTACTACTACTACTACTACTACTACTACTACTACTACTACTATCAATCAATCAATACGATTTATTTATACACTCAAAGTTAGCATGAAAATGCTCTGGCAAGTGTTAAACGAGAGAAACGAAAAAATATAAACATTATAAACAAAAACAATTTAAATTAATCAGCGCATGGCTAGAATATATTTTTTAACATTACGTTTAAAAGCATCATGATTAGAAATCATACGGATACTTAGAGGAAGTTGATTCCAGTTTAACGGAGCAGAATAAACAAAAGCTCCATTTAGAGTACGCGATAGTCGACATCTGTCAGAGGATAGCAAATATCTATCATCGGTAGAACGGAGGGTTCGAGTCGATAATTTAGGTTTTAACATCTCATTGATGTATTGTGGTTTAGCGGTTAGTAACGACTTATGTACTATACAAAGTAGTCTGTATAATGTTCTTTGTTTCATAGATAGCATTTTGATGGACTTAATCTTCAACGTTATGCTAGAGTGATCGGTACGTGGTTGTTTATAAATCAAACGTACAGATGATCGAATGATTCGTGTGAGAGGACGAATTCGGCACTCGGGTAAACCTTGAAGGATAGAGCAGCAGTATTCAATGGGTGACATTGCTAATGAATTAACAAGTATTCTGCAGAGGTCATTGTTGATATATTTACGAATATTACGTATCATATGTAGCTGGTAATTCGAACGTTGACATATGTTGTTGATTTGCTTCTTAAAGGTTAAGTCATCATCTATTGTAAAACCAAGATATCGTATAGAACTACTTGGTTCTACTATAATACCATTCACAGATATCACCGGGAAATCGTAGTATATAGAACTACTTGGTTCTACTATAATACCATTCACAGATATCACCGGGAAATCGTAGTATGTTTCCGGAATGTTGATTAGCTCAGATTTAGAAGCGTTAAGCAGCAGCATATTATTCAATAGCCATGCACGTATTTCGGTAGCACATAGTGAGAGATCATTTCTGTTGGAAGTAGAATGACGAGACAGAGATGTGTACTAAGAGACTATTACTACTACTACTACTACTACTACTACTACTACTACTACTACTACTACTACTACTACTACTACTACTACTACTACTACTACTACTACTACTACTACTACTACTACTACTACTACTACTACTACTACTACTACTACTACTACTACTACTACTACTACTACTACTACTACTACTACTACTACTACTACTACTGCTGCTGCTGCTGCTGCTGCTGCTGCTGCTGCTGCTGCTGCTGCTGCTGCTGCTGCTGCTGCTGCTGCTACTACTACTACTACTACTACTACTACTACTACTACTACTACTACTACTACTACTACTACTACTACTACTACTACTACTACTACTACTACTACTACTACTACTACTACTACTACTACTACTACTACTACTACTACTACTACTACTACTACTACTACTACTACTACTACTACTACTACTACTACTACTACTACTACTACTACTACTACTACTACTACTACTACTACTACTACTACTACTACTACTACTACTACTACTACTACTACTACTACTACTACTACTACTACTACTACTACTACTACTACTACTACTACTACTACTACTACTACTACTACTACTACTACTACTACTACTACTACTACTACTACTACTACTACTACTACTACTACTACTACTACTACTACTACTACTACTACTACTACTACTACTACTACTACTACTACTACTACTACTACTACTACTACTACTACTACTACTACTACTACTACTACTACTACTACTACTACTACTACTACTACTACTACTACTACTACTACTACTACTACTACTACTACTACTACTACTACTACTACTACTACTACTACTACTACTACTACTACTACTACTACTACTACTACTACTACTACTACTACTACTACTACTACTACTACTACTACTACTACTACTACTACTACTACTACTACTACTACTACTACTACTACTACTACTACTACTACTACTACTACTACTACTACTACTACTACTACTACTACTACTACTACTACTACTACTACTACTACTACTACTACTACTACTACTACTACTACTACTACTACTACTACTACTACTACTACTACTACTACTACTACTACTACTACTACTACTACTACTACTACTACTACTACTACTACTACTACTACTACTACTACTACTACTACTACTACTACTACTACTACTACTACTACTACTACTACTACTACTACTACTACTACTACTACTACTACTACTACTACTACTACTACTACTACTACTACTATGCACACCTATCAACCAGAACATCCTGGACTCGTGTAGCAATTCTCCGAAAAGAGACATATAATACTTTACTAGAATCATTATTTTACTACTACTACTACTACTACTACTACTACTACTACTACTACTACTACTACTACTACTACTACTACTACTACTACTACTACTACTACTACTACTACTACTACTACTACTACTACTACTACTACTACTACTACTACTACTACTACTACTACTACTACTACTACTACTACTACTACTACTACTACTACTACTACTACTACTACTACTACTACTACTACTACTACTACTACTACTACTACTACTACTACTACTACTACTACTACTACTACTACTACTACTACTACTACTACTACTACTACTACTACTACTACTACTACTACTACTACTACTACTACTACTACTACTACTACTACTACTACTACTACTACTACTACTACTACTACTACTACTACTACTACTACTACTACTACTACTACTACTACTACTACTACTACTACTACTACTACTACTACTACTACTACTACTACTACTACTACTACTACTACTACTACTACCTCTACTACTACTAAATCAAATCAAATCAAATCAAAACGTTTTATTTAAACACTCATTTCATAACACATTAGTGTTCTGATAAGTGTATGAAAGACAACAACTAGAAATAAATAAATAAATAAACAATTTAATTTCTATCGATTAAATACTGTTTAACACGTATTTTGAACGCAACAGGGTTTGTAATAAGACGACAATTTAGTGGTAAAGCATTCCATTTAGTTGGAGCAATATAAGAATATGCCCGTTTCGCGGTACGTTTCAGCTTTGGTATAGTGACTTTAAGTTGTCGAGTATCAATATTAGATCGTAATGATCTATTATGAACTACGAATTTTAGATGTGATCTAATATACGTAGGCTGATTATGGGTCAACGTTCGATGAGTGATATTCAGTATTCTTTGTTCAGCACGGTCTGATGCATTCAAGATTCTGCTTTCTTTCATTTTCAGAGTAATACTTGAGTGGTCGTGTCTTGGTTGTCGATAGATATTCCTAACTGCCGATCTAATAATTCTATCGATAGGAAGTAAAGTAGATTTCGGTAGACCAATTAGGAGCGAATTACAGTAATCTAAAGAGGAGAACACCAATGAATTTGTTAGAATTGTTGTAGCTCTTTTATTTAAGTAATGACCTATCTTGCGTATTTTGTACAGTTCGTAGTTAGCTTTTTTACACATGCTACTTACATGTCGATTCATATTTACGTTGTCATCGATTATGACCCCTAAGTATCTGATTGACGTGCTTGGGGTTATTTCATTATTATTGATGAATATCTGTGGAAAGTTGGAATAGTTACTGGGAATATTCAACAATTCAGATTTATCAGTATTTAGCGATAGTTTATTATCGGTAAGCCAGGCGTAAATAGCATTAGCACAATTCGATAATTCATTATAAAATTCAGAATTATATTTTGATAATTCAGTATATAATAGAATGTCATCTGCATATAAATGGTACTTAACATGCTTACACTGTCTGATAACATTAGAAAGTGGTATAATATATATGATAAATAGTAGTGGCCCAATTACAGATCCTTGAGGAACACCTGTATCAAATGAGTTATAATTAGAATATTCCTTTCCTATTTTTACAGTAAACGTACGGTTAGATACAAAGGACATCATCCAATCTAGAGCTGTATTTATTATTCCTATTTCAATCAATCTATGTTTTAGAATATCGTGGTCTAGAGTGTCAAAAGCTGCTGAAAGGTCGAGAAGAAGTAGTTGTGTATGATTATTATTATCAAGGGATGTAATAATACTATCTAAGACATCAATTACGGTTGTCTCGGTGCTATGATTTGTTCTGTATGCACTTTGGTAGTTATCTATTAAATTGTTAGAATATAAAAAATCTTTCAATTGTATAGTAACTACTCGTTCTAGCAATTTAGATATAGTAGGAAGTTGTGATATTGGGCGATAGTTTTTCAAGTCATTTATGTCATGTTTATGTTTTTTAAGTATGGGTGTAATTATTGCATGTTTATATTCAGGGGGAACTATTCCAGTAGTTAGTGAGTTTTTAAAAATTGTAGTTAAGGGAATGGATATTGACGGTGCTATTATTTTCATTAAAGGAAGTGGTAATGGATCTTGTGGGGATGTAGAGTTAGAATTTGCTAATAATGTTTGAATTAGATTATTGGAAGGGGGTTGGAATTCTGTGAGGTATTGATTAATTAAAGTCGAGTGGTCTATTGATATATTGTGTATATTATGTTGATTATTGTTAAATGTACTACATAGAATATTTATTTTATCTACAAAATATTTGGAAAAATTATTGCATAGTATATTATCTGGAATATCTGGAAGGACTCTTTCTTTTGATTTTCCTAGTAAAGAATTAGTTATCCCATAGAGATGTTTTTGATTAGAGGTTGATTGATTTATTTCAGTATAGTAGTATTTATTCTTAGCTATTTCTATAGATTTTTTAAAATAACTCTTAGCCTTGAGTAGGGATTCTAAGGAAGATTCTGATGGATATTTTAAAAAATATCTTTCAGTTTTCCTCATTTCCTGTTTGGCTAATAAAGTATCAGAGTTAAACCATTTATTTGTACGACTATTTATGCATTTAACTCTAATGGGAGCATATTTATTTAGTATATATGATAGATGATCATTTAGTTCTATCGCCGATATGTTATCATGATTAATTTCTATAATACTATTGGAGAGAAGTTCATGGTCGATATTAGTAAGTTTTCTATAATTAATTAATTGTGTGTTAATTTTTGGTTTTGGAATATTGATATTAAATATTATAGCAAAATGGTCTGTAATGAGATATTTAATATTAAGTACTTTTAGTATTTGTGTGGAATATATAGAAGTAAAAATTAAATATAATGTATTACCTCCTATGTGTGTGGGCTTGTTTATGTGTTGATGTAGTGAGTGTGAGTCTGTAAGTGAGATTAGATTACTTGAAGGTGTATCATTTAAATTAACATGAAAATTAAAATCGCCTAGTAATATAGTATTATCTAATTGTGTAGTAGCTAATAAGTCATTGAGATCATTGAGAAAAGATATGTAATTATTTGATGGTGGTCGATATATAATAATAAAGCGTATAATTTTATTGGAGTGAATATTGAATATAGCTATGATACATTCAGATCCAGGTAGTATATATTTTGTAAAGCTGGTTAGTTTAAGAGATTTTTTATATAGAATACCTACACCGCCTCCTCTCCTTAATTCTTGACGTGGTATATGTTTGAAGTTATATATATTATTGGTAATCTGTGGAATGATATATTCAGAATATTCATTAAGCCAAGTTTCCGTTAGGGCAATTATATCATGATTAAATTCATGGTTAAAATCATTTAATAAATCAATGTTAGAGTGTATTGATCGTATATTAATTAAAGAACACGTAATATATTTATCGTAGTATAGTCATTTCGCGGTATCCGTAGAAGTAGTTTGTTCAGGTGAAATTGTACTTTTAAAAGCATTAGTAATATAATCATCATAGCTTTTCGTCCATGTATCGAGATTTGTAGTAGGTATAATGAGTGGTTCGTTGGACCAATTAATTTTACTAGTATTTTCTATATGAGTTCGTAGTTCATATGTATTAGAAATTCTATTTAAAACACATTTATAATTGGTAACATAATTGGATTTTATTGCATGATAAAGTATTTTACCGTGTCGTACTATTTATATATCGAGTGATTTCCTCATGAATAAATTACTAAATTTTGTATCTTTTAGCCGGTATCGTAGTGTGATGAACTTTGATAATGTATATGAAGAGTTAAATATAATTTCAATGTTGTTAAAATTATATTTTACTTTAGTGATTATGGAAGTATCTAGTTCTAATATAGCGAATAACTCATCTATAATATTATTACTTGGACTTTGTTTATTGATATTTTCTATTACTATTGATAATTGTGGGTCAGTGTTAGGAATTTTACGTAGTTGTTTATTTATTGTATTATTTGTTTTAATTATGCTATCTGTTGATTTTATTAATATGGCAGCGTAAGATGGTGTTTGTGAATTGATTATAAGTTTTTTTATTTCGTTTATATTTTCGTTGAGTAATTTCAAAGAAGTTACGTCATTACTACTATCAGTTTGATTATTAATAATTATGGGAGTATTTATACATGAAGTACATTTAAATATAAAATTTACACTACTTAGTATATCCATTACAGCTAAGGATGGATTATTACTGTTTATCCATTTTTTTGGAATACACCCTGCTTGGTATAGACAGGTATAATGAATAAATAAATTACATTGACTACATTCAATTTTATTAAAATTATCTGAAATATTACATTGGTAGCATGCCATGATGATATATAATATTATTGTGAGTATAATAATAGTTAATAGGACT
>OZ025239.1:128035642-128268142 GCA_964019155.1 Osedax fenrisi | reverse complement strand
CGATACGCTTTACTTACACATAATACGTGCAACTGCTAATACACGATTAATACAACACATGGACAGTAGCGATATAAAGTGTTTTATCGCCTATAACATTTAATAATATTTTCTAACAAATGTCAACTAAACTAATATCATTAATCTTTATAAAATTAATATTTTTAAATGTGGAACCATTATAATACTCTCGTAATATTTGTGTAATATATTGATATCGTCGAGTACAAAGGTTAGTTTTACCCTGATATCGCTACAGCACAAGTTATATAACTAATAACGCTATTTCGTAATTCTGATCCTCTGATTTCATCTCATTTTTATAACTCCAAGAATTTGTATAACTATATTTTCAAATAAAAATCAATGATCTTATGTATACAATACTTCTTTCTATTTTTTGGTAGTATTTGTGTATTTTAAAAATGAATTTAATATGAATCACCACACAAAATATATATTTGTGTTCATTAATTCTATTTGATATACATAATAAACTGGAAGTGTTCCCAATGCTCTTAATACTATTATATTACTATAATACATTAGCAAATGGTATGTCCTATCATATATACCCATGCATATTCCATTAGAAATAAGGTAATGAATACACGTAAAGCATTGTATTATATACATTCTAATACATACCCGTACCTAACATGTACCACGTACACAAATACTTACTTCACTTACTTTAGTAGATCAGTTCTCACTCGACCATATCTTACAATTACTTTCCATCTGTCCATCATCATTGTTCTTAATTCGTATTCTTCTTCACAATCGCAGTCGTTATTTAAGATGTCTATGAATGTTTTGGATTATCTCCCTCTGTTTCGTATTCCGTTCTTTGGTTTTCATAAAATTAAGTTGTGCGCAAGTTCGTCAATAAGCATTAAGTGTGCATGACCTTTATTGCCCCTTATGCAGTATCCTGCTAGTCGCAATCTTCTTTGTTTTATTACCTCAGAGATTTTGGAATTCCCTTATAAAGTTGTATATTAGTGACCTTGTCTTTCCATGATATATTTGTGGCCATTCTAAGTAGCATGGTATAACAAGCATCAATTTGCTTATGCATTATGAAGTCGAATGTCTAGAATTCGCTACCATATAATATTATAGGTTATATTGTTGCTTTGTAACTTCTTATTTTTAGACTGTTTTCATTTTGGAGTTCCAGATTGAATTGATCTTATGTATTCCTAACAAAGATAATGTTTTAAGAATTTCAAAATTCTTTTGTGAGCTAGCCATCCATGCTCCCATATATTTAATATTTGTAACACTATTAATAAGCATGCCACCATTTTCTAGTATAATGTTGACCGGTATTGTGTATTTGAACGGCATGATTTCGGTTTTCTTTTCGTTCAGTTGAAGACCAATGTTAGCTACTTATGTTTCAATTGATGTTATTAGTTGCTGAACTTGTTCGACTTATTGTGATACAAGTGTTATATATCATCTGCATAACTGATGTATATTAGCTGTATTGCTAGATGTTGTCTCCCTTGTCGTTGTATTATATCAAGTCCGAATTCTACTTCTCGTCCGTCAATGTCTTGTCGCATGGCGTAATCCAGTTTGGTCACAAAGAGAAAAGTCACTAGTGTGTCACATTGAAAGACTCCCTTTATTATTCGAAAGTTGTCTGTCTCTCCGTCAGGTATTATAACTTTTGCGTAAGTATCTGTATACGTCAGGCGATTGCTTGTATAATGGTGTATAATACCGTATGATTCTAGTATATGGATCATTATTTTTCTGTTGATATTGTCGAATGCCTTATTAAATCGACAAAAATGATAATCGCTTTAATATTATGATTTTTCATTCCTTCGATTAAGAGTCTGAGAGCTAATATTTGTGATATCGTAGATTTTCCATTCTGATTAGGACTTAGTATAGGATTTATGTATGGTTGTATTTTATTTAGTACCATTTTTTTCGTAATTATTGCTGCTATTACTGATAATATTAGGCTTCTGTAGTTCCCTGCTTCTTCAATATTGTTGGTTTTGGAAAATGGAAAAATGTTGAATTTTAGCCATTACGATGGTATTTCATGTCTTGTGAGTATCTTGTTAGATAACATGAGCATGATGTTATCGATGCTGCCATATTTGATTATACGATTCCTTTATCTTGCTATATTCGTCAAACGAAAATCGTCCAGTTTTTATAGTAAGGTTAATTTCACTAATAGTCATTATTATATATAACAATTATTTCATATTCTTAACCTTTACCTAACAGTTTCTTAAAGTGTTCATTCCATTTTCGTACACGATTCTTCTTGCTGCTGACCTCGAATTACCCTCTTTTTGGGTTTCTCCGTCCAATCACTTTGTTAATTAACTTCAATCTCTCTGTATATCTACTTTGATCATTGGATTGCTCAATATGTTTGATGTTGGAGTTTAGAATGTCAGCCTCAATGTTGTCGTTTTCTTTTTGTAGAAGTTGTTTAGATTTAGATAGTTTATCTTGAGATTTATTTGTATTTAGGATTATTCATTATATGCTGTTTTAACTATGTTTCTTAGTTCAATAATTCTGCTGTCTTGGGAAATTATTCTTTCGCCCGGTTTTATTTTAAAATGTATTAATGAATATGCTCTTTCTTCATTTCTTATTTTATGAAGTGATCATATGCGTCTGTGGCATATGTGAATATAAATGCTGTGATAAGATCGTTTTATATGCGCTTTACTGCGTTACTGTATTCTTTGCTAATCTTATAATTCTTTAGTATGGACCAGTCTTAGATTTTCCTTATGTTGTGTTTATATTGGATCTTAGGCTCAGGCGTATGGCTGATGTGACTATTCGATGATCTGATCTAATGCTGTGAAGATGCTGCATGATTCACAATTGTTCACAATATTTGTACATTTGTTTCGGATGAGTATGATATCTTCTTGTATTTTGATATCATTCGGATCAGACATGTAGGTCCATAGTTTCCCGAGACATTTTCTGAATTTTTATTTGTTACTTTCAAGTTTGCTTCTTCTGCGTAGTCAATGACTAGTTTTATGTTGTTGTTTGTAGTTTTGTGATATATATATATATATATATATATATATATATATATGTTGAAGTTGCTTTCATTTAGATGGATCTTGAAATCGCTTATCTAAGCGAAACTACACTAATAAGTATAGATATATCAGAATTCTGTATTAATAAGAAACAAATTCAATGTTATTACTTATTCATGAATACTTTAACACCTATAATAAAAATTAACACATAAATATACTTATTTCTATACAATAACATCTACATAATAATATTATATTTGTCTTGCATTTTTGTTCACTCTGCTTCTATAAGATATAATAATCATTCCTTCCAGTACGTATCTCAACTTCAATATATATAGTTGTTTATGAATAAACTGTTAGTTTAACCATCCTAATTAATTCATTAAAAACAACTATCTCTATCCATTTTACGAACGTGGTTTACATTCAGTTGTTTTACGTCGTATACTTCGTACATCTCTCAGTAATGTTTCGTTGACCACTTGCCCACCCGCTACCACTTATGCAAACTACAGATATATCATGAGGAGGGACAGTGAAGAACTTCAGTTCGATGAGGACAAGTTGAAGACGCATCGCTATTGGATAGATTGGGCAACACAGAAAGCAAACCAGATTCTCAGAGAGAATATTGAAGTTAGTGAACCACGTATATAATGTCTACTTTAGTTCACATTCCTCGCTAATATGCCTCATTAATATTATATCATTAATAAGTATATTTTGTAATTAACATATATATATTACATTATAATTAGTCATGTACTCTATCTATTTATTTTTATAATATATTATATATTTAGCAGAATTATAATGTAAGTATAATGTAATGTAATCAATAATATAATCATAAATATCATATACAATTATAATGTAATCAAGTACAATAATGAATATATGAACCATAGGTACCATCATGTATTATAATCTTCATTATTTTAAACATCATAGCTATACTTATATGGATATTATTAATTATTACGATAACTATAGATATCATAATAATACAATTTGAAATATTACTATATGTCTTGAAATAGTATAATAGCCTTATAAAAATAATGAAATATTCATTTATTAATAATACGTTGTTATCACATACGTTCAGTTATTTATATTTTGAAATTTAAACTTATATATAATATAGATATAAATTACTGAATTATATAATTATAAACCGAATACATTATTTAGAGATACGCTCAGCCTCTGAACGAGATCATGTTTTCTGCCCAGTGTGGCAGAAAATCTCACTTCCTGCGCGATGATGACATATCCAGTGAGGTCAGTGAGGTCACTGTTCTGTCAATGATGGCCTGTTCTGAAGGTATGTCAACTCCTCTGACGGTGGCGCCACCTCTTCCGTGTATCGAAAGAGAAGATCACTCATTATCTTCGGGCCAAGATAATTGTCAACAGACACGAAAATTGAGGTGGAACCCTACCTTGGTTACTACTACTATTACTACTACTACTACTACTACTACTACTACTACTACTACTACTACTACTACTACTACTACTACTACTACTACTACTACTACTACTACTACTACTACTACTACTACTACTACTACTACTACTACTACTACTACTACTACTACTACTACTACTACTACTACTACTACTACTACTACTACTACTACTACTACTACTACTACTACTACTACTACTACTACTACTACTACTACTACTACTACTACTACTACTACTACTACTACTACTACTACTACTACTACTACTACTACTACTACTACTACTACTACTACTACTACTATTACTACTACTACTACTACTACTACTACTACTACTACTACTACTACTACTACTACTACTACTACTACTACTACTACTACTACTACTACTACTACTACTACTACTACTACTACTACTACTACTACTACTACTACTACTACTACTACTACTACTACTACTACTACTACTACTACTACTACTACTACTACTACTACTACTACTACTACTACTACTACTACTACTACTACTACTAGTACTACTACTACTAGTACTACTACTACTACTACTACTACTACTACTACTACTACTACTACTACTACTACTACTACTACTACTACTACTACTACTACTACTACTACTACATCACAAGGTCACTTCTCCTGTAAATCCTCGGACATCTCTGGCCTACCGAATAACGGCTAAACTGACCACTACATTGACCACCCTGCAACACGTGACCGGGTATGGCGATAACACCGATGTGGTCAAGTCTACCGAACAAGACATTCACAGATACACACGTGAGGATTATTCTAGAACCGCCCGATATCCGCAGGTTCCTATTACACTGTTAGAGTGAATCATTGTAACTATGTAGGTGTTCTATACAGGTGTCCAGTGTACCAGCTGGTGTTGCATATAAATATAACCTATTCAACTTTGAACCCACTCTACTATCGCTATTATAATTACATTTATGTTAATTACATTATATTAATATTTAATCATAATATGTATTAAATACTTATTATTTTATATGAATTTTATCATATAAAATGTATTTGAAACGATATATTTTATTTTTAGTGATATTTATTTATTTTCATTTTTCACAAATTTTGTGAAATAATTTATGTATTATGAATATTGAATTTATAGAATATTGATATATTAAAATTAATAGGTCGTATATGTATTCGATATATTATATATTATTATGTGAATATAATAATTAATAATATTGGAAACAATTTAAAATTAAAATAGGTTTATTGTTATAACAATAGAGTATACTCTTCAAATAATATGAATTATTTAATAATTAAATTGTTCATAACCAATAGACATTTATAACAGTTCAGGCAAAGTCTTAATAACATTAATATTTACTTAAAAATAATATTATCAAAACATATCATGCAGGAATTGTGTAATAAAATAGATATATGTTATAGTTATAGCTGTTATAACAACTGTATACAGTTAAGGCTGTTACAGTTATAACTGTTTGATTAATAATTTATTATGTAAATACATAATCGAAAGTATAAAGTATAAATATTTGCTAACGATAACAAACGTTATAGAAATAAACAAAGTTAAAAATAATACGAAATTAAAAAATGAAAGAAATTAAAACGTTTAAAGTTACTGTAAAAATAATCTAAAATAGAAATAAAATACATTGTTTTGAAAATCGTGTCGAAATATTAAATGTCTCCATTAACTTTATTGAATATTTTAATCTTTATACCCTGTAATAGTAATAAATTAATTATATAGTTTAACATTTAATTTATAAATTTTAAATATATTACACACAGAAAAAGTTAAAAATCAAATAAACCAATACCAAAATAAAACACAACAAATAATGCAATATTTATCATAATCTGTAATAATTATAAATTATTAATTTTATATTTTAATAGTATAATAAATTTGAAATATCTAATAAAATAACTAATAATAATACGAAATAAATAATATAATACTTATAACTTTAATCTGAAATAGTAGTACATTATTAATTTTGTATTTTATAATATAATAAATTTGAAATATATATATATATATATATATAATAATAAAAATATATATAATAAAATATAATAAAGTAAAAAATAAAGTAATACTTCTCACTTTAAAATCTGTAATAATAATACTGAATTATGAATTTTATATTATAGTAGATTTGAAAAGTATATATAAAAATCCAAATATTCTACAAAGAAATAAAAATCAAACAGATAATGCAATAATAAAGATACAAAATGAAACATAAATAAATATAAAATTATAAATTTCTGTTAAAAAAAATTGTTTGTCAAAACAGATTTTGTTTATTTTAATTTTAAAAGATAAAACAGATACATATTTTATTATATCATTATTTAATGAATTCCATATATTAATTGATCTATTATTAATTATATTTTTAATTGTAATATCATAATTATGTATTATATTTAATTATTTACAATGACCTCTACAATTATTAGATAAGTTAAGGAAATCAGATATAATTATACCAGTATAATTATTTGAAATTTAAAAAATTATAGTTATATATATTTTCAATTTCTAAGTTCAAGTTCTAATTTAAAATTCTAATTAAAAATATTCCAATACATATTTATATATTTTATAAGTAATAGTTGAATTTGTATATCCTATGCATCTTGTAATTAACCTACTAGTAACTAATGTGTGCACTCTTTCCGGTTGGTCTATAAGCTATGAAATGCACTAACCTTTGAATAGGTGACCAAATTATGGATGAATATTCTAAAATTATATATGCATTTAATAATGCTCTAGGGAATTTTGTAGTAATGCACTTACATATTGAATTCAAGGAAAAATATGCTATTTTACAAATCAATATGTTTATGAAAGTTATAGCTGTTACAGTTAATGCTGTTACAGTTATAGTTGTTTCTACAGGAAGTTCGATTATCCCCTCTGCTCAGTAAACTGATTGCCGTGAAAATCTTGGATAGAACGGGAAGACGAAAATCTCGCAAGATCACCAGCAGCGATGTGAAAAGATTGCAGGATAGCTTTCAGATCGGAATCAGAAGAGATAACAAAGGTTAGATACGTGATCATTGCTTTGTTGTATAATCTTCTTATTTGTCAATATCATTAAGCTTTTTACCTTATTATTCTTTGTCCCATTTTTTACTTTACGTGACATATCTCTTTAACGTAGTATAACTTATCTTTAAGTGTTTTATTTCCTTTCCTCTTCTTTCTCCCTCCCTATATTCCTCCATCTTCCTCTCTTTCCCACTACCTACCTCATCCTTCCTTTCCTTTAATCTAAGCACATGTCTCTTTCATGTAGTCTCCATTATCGAGTGGTTGAACGCTACAAATGTTGACTTCGATACTCAAGAAGCCCCGGATATCGTAGACTTGGAACCAGCTATACCTCGCCAGTCCAACTACCCTCGTCGTGATACCCTCGATAGGCTAAGACTATGCTCGGTTTCCACTACCGATGATGGCCAGAGAAGTCGAGAAGGTTCCATGCAAGAACAAGTTTACTGACGTAGTACAAGCTAATGAAGCTTCAACAACTTCTTTTTCGAGCCGATGTAGTCAATTTATAATTATATTTTCATTGTTCATTACGCGTATACACATTCATATTATATATATATATATATAAAATTATATGTATTATTATTTTATAGAATAAAGTATTAATATTACTGTATTAATGAATAAAATGTAGACATATCCTACTAAATTAAATAAATGTAAATCTGTGTTATAATAATATATAAGTATAGTAATATAATAGCATTATAATATAAGTGTGCCACTCGTATTTATATAAATATAAAATATTATTGTTACTTAAGTGAAAAATTCCTAATTGTAATTATTTAATGCATATAAATTTATATGATAAAAGAGTATAATACATATATGTTACGCAAAGTAAATAAAACTAATTATAATTATTATAAGTAAAGTACTTTACATTATATTAGTATTTCAAGTTAAATATGTATTATATTAAATAAAGTTAAATAAATAAATAAAATAATTCAATTAAAATGCATAGATAGATATTATAGTTCTTTCAGATAAAATAGATAAGATTGATAATATTGATAACATAATAATTAATATATATTATAAAATAAATACGTTACTTAGAGACAAATCCCTTTCAATGTATGAATATATACATTACGTTTAAATATAATCGGGCAGAATAATGAAATGCGGGACTATAATATTGTTCCTATTATTTCCCCCCACAAAATACCCCTTAAAATACACTTCTATACTACCCTAGACCTATATATTAGGCCCTACATTACCCTAGCCGTTCAGCTTAGGCCCTGCATTACCCTATACCTACATATTAGGCCCTACATTACCATACCCTACATATTAGGCCCTACATTACCATACCCTACATCTTAGGCCCTACATTACCCTATCCCTACATATTAGGCCCTACATTACCATACCCTACATATTAGGCCCTACATTACCATACCATACATATTAGGCCCTACATTACCATACCCTACATATTAGGCCCTACATTACCATACCCTACATATTAGGCCCTACATTACCATACCCTACATATTAGGCCCTACATTACCATACCCTACATCTTAGGCCCTACACTACCCTAGCCCTACATCTTAGGCCCTACACTACCCTAGCCCTACATATTAGGCCCTACATTACCATACCCTACATCTTAGGCCCTATAATATAGATGACAATGGATATACACATCGAAATGATTAACATCATATAATCACTATATAATTCTACAACAAGTCTATTATATTAAACAAGCAAATTGGTTCTCCCTTTCCAACGACAGTATGTGTATGATAAGGTTGCATATTATTTCCAGTACTATTCAATATATTTCTAGAGATAATAATGCAGGTTACTCTAAAAACCAGTCAATAATATCAATAGGAGGAAGATCAATTTCCAACCTAATATTGGATGATGATATTGATCTTCTAGCTGGCTCAGAAAGTTAATTCGAAACTCTAACAGACTCTTTTGAAAATAGTGCTGCATTATGTGTTAAGGAAATAAGTCACGGGAAGATCAAGATAAACGGTGATGGATGTGGTCGAAACATCACCGTATATGGAGAGCAGCTCGACAATGTTAAAACCTTCAAAAATATTGTCGCGATGCTTACTAAAACGGAATGAGCAAGAAATAGATTTTAATTTGACTAGCCACAGCAACTGCATCAATTGTGAGTTTGAGAAGATTTGGAAAACTAAAGAAATTGAATTTCATCTCTAGCACAAACCTTACAAATCTTTAGTATTATCCATTTTACTATATGACTGTGCATCATATACCTTATTGGAAGAGTCTAGAAAGCAGATACGTGCATTCAAATCTAAAGCATATAAGCCTCTCTTAGACATGGTGGTAATTAGAAAAATTATTTTGTTTTGACATATATCTCTATACATGAATCGCTAAGATGATATTGCAAGATTCAGTTAAAAGTAGTAGAACGAGAGACCTTTCAAATAGAAACTTGATGGATGACATATTGGACTGTTAAAATATCTACTTGCGAGTGCACTCCTAAGTAAGACTGATTATCATGAGAATGGAAGAAGTTGTGTTTGTTATTATCATGTCCTTATTATCATGTCCTCCCCCTATGATCATCACGGGAAGAAAGTATCTAAGTAGGTATATATATATTTATATTTAAAGACAGATAAAGATAACACAGAACATTTTATTTATCCAGAGTACATGGTAATATAATTATAATTAGAGATCCCACTTATATTTAAAAACATTTAACGAGTTATTCAAAGATTCATAGACATTATATTTAATATATTATATATGAATAGATTTTCATGAAGATATTATCTGAGAATATTGAGATGGTTATCAGGTATCTTCCAGAATAAACCGTAGATTTTTACATATGATAAAAAGTAATTATATCTTGAAAACATTGATATGTATGTACTAGCTATTGTAACGTATATAGTTTACCCTATATTAATGACCCTATATCAACATTCCACACTAATTAACATAATTTTTAAATTTAACAATAATATAACTATAACTCAAGAGTACATGCATATATAGAAGTAAGAAATAACCACAAATTAATCCACTACCTTAACTATTTATCAGCTAACGTTATATGGTGACAGCGAAAAGTTTAATTGTATAAAAGTGTTTAAAATGCTCTGATAATAATCTCAAAAATTAACTTCCATGTTTTTTTAAACATTTATAATTTTCTTAAATAAATATAATTAATACTTATATTTATTACTATAGTGCACAAATAGTATATTACATTACCATATATATTATAATATCACTAGTAATTAAATTCTTTTGTTAGTATTATATTATAACGTTAGCTAGAGTTTTAACTGTGGCTTACCTTTATCGGTCGGCTGGCTAGGCTTTTATATGTTTAGTTATAAATCTATATAGTTATTCTAGGATATGATAGTTGTTTACGTTATTAGTAAGTGACTCCAAAAGTTCACCTTGTTTGTATATGAACTTTATGAGTTCATATAATATAGGGAAGCCGAGAACGTTACATCTCTCTTCCTTTAGTATCACCACTTAACCCTAACTAGCGCTAATGGTGAATCTACAGTAAATATAGTGTATTAATAATGTGTGCGATAATATGTATGTAATTATGATATGATTAGGTGTATGAATAATTATATAATTCATATTATAATGATATTATCTAATGAGAAGAAAAGATAAGAAAAGTGTGAGATTGAATATTCTAATATGTACAAATTGTTTGGGGAGTTATTACTCCTACAAGAACCTCGAAGGAATCTTCGTGATTCTTGTCGACCTTCTTAGTGGCTCGACATCTAGATTTGGTGAGTCTTCCTTTGTTAAGTCACTCACGGCTTCTTTGTTGTTGCCGGTTTCGTCCTTCCTTATATCTCGGACATTTCTTCTATACATTTTGTTTTCGATCTCTACGATATGTGACCTTGGGGCCACTTCACCTAAACACTTCCCTTTAGTCCAACCCTATTCTCATGTTTCTCATCAACTCTTTTACTACATGTCAAGTTCCTCTTCGATTTGGTTGACTTTGTAGAGTTCATCATTGTCAAGTATCTTGATACATTGTAATTCAATGCTTGCTGCTCTTCCTAAAATAGAGTGGAATTGATCTCCATCAACTATAACTAGTCGTATTTGGCAGTTCTTAGTTCTTCTGTGAACTCGGATTATCACTTCTCCTTTTAGGTTCCAGACTGTGCCTCCAAATGTCGTGATATTTTTTGTTTTAGATTCTTTTATGTTCTCATTCTTGTAATCTTTGCTCGCTTTCTGATACACTAATAACGGTATTATATTTACAGATGCACCATTATCTATTTGGAATTTCACACTCGACCCCCATTCTGTTTTTAATGTTACAGTCTCGCATTTTGGTAATTATTCTACTGTATGTACATCGTTTATATTAGCCCGTAGACTAAATATGTTTCGTACAGTTCCATTTCCTTCAGATTTACACATTGATGAGAAATGGTTGTTCTTCGAACACTTTCCACATGTCTTTCCATATGCCGGTCATAACTCTTTTTTTGAAGGGATGGGATTTCCCACAGTATCTACATTTTCCTTCTTTTATAGGTTTTGTATTTTTGTAAGGTTTCTTGTTTCTTATATAATTTATTGTGTCTTTATTTCCTAAAGTGTTTCTCTGTTCATTACACTGTTCTTCAGATCGGCATATTCTTATCAGATCTTCGCAAGTCAATTTTTCTCTTGTTATCAACTGTTTTCTTAGTTGGTCATTTTTCATTCCGTTTATGATTCTATCTCTAATGATTTCGTTAACGGTGATGTTCTCGAAATCACATCTTCTGCTCATTGCTTTGATTTCATTTACATATTTTTCGAATGATTCTGATTCTTGTTGGTCTCTTCTATGAAATATGCATCTTTCGTATATTTTGTTTACTCTCGGCTCCACGTATTTATCAAATTTTTCCAGTACATCTTCTATATTCTTCGCCTGGTCATTCTTGTCATTCTTTATGAATGTAAAATCTTCGTAGATTTTTTGTGCGGATTCTCCCAATATAGTGAGTAGTGTTGAAACTATTGTTTGACCTTTCTTTTGGTCTAGCTTAGTTGCAATATAGTAGTGATTCCACTTCTTTTTCCATATTGGCCAACGTGTCGCTATGTCTGCTCCTTCCATGTCCAATTCTTCAGGTATTGGGAAGTGAGACATTGTGTTTGATTTATTAATAGTAACTGTCGTATCTAAATATCTTATATAAATAAAATAAATAAATAATAATATCAATATCTAAATATCTTACATAAATAAACTTAATTAAATAATATAATATATATAAATATCTAAATAATAATTCATATAGTTTTAAATATATAATATCATATGTGTATTAGTATACAATGTAATATATATATATATATATATATATATATATATATATATATATATAAAATGATGTAATTATACGTGTGTAATATTATATATGTATTATATACACTGTAATATATGTATAAATATATCGCTAGTTGCAGACGATAATTATTTTATGTATACGTATAAATTTTAATTTGTGAGATGATTAAAACGTATTATATACGTATTTTTAAATACATTTTTTTCGCGCTGTCACCATATAACGTTAGCTAGAGTTTTAACTGTGGCTTACCTTTATCGGTCGGCTGGCTAGGCTTTTATATGTTTAGTTATAAATCTATATAGTTATTCTAGGATATGATAGTTGTTTACGTTATTAGTAGGTGACTCCTAAGTGACTCCAAGAGTTCACTTTGTTTGTATATGAACTTTATGAGTTCATATAATATAGGGAAGCCGAGAACGTTACAATATTAATATATGGTATATAATATAACATTATTATTATAATATTATATAATAGTTTTATAAAAAAAAATGTAATTGTATAAATTGTTAGTCAATCATATACTCACTTAGAAGTAGCACTTATATTAGTAATTAGAAATAGTGATATCATATATAGATATAATATATAGTTATAGGTTGATACATTTATTTTTTGAATAAATTATCAACAATGAATTTCCCGTTACCAGAACAACTTGATATGGACACGTTAGATATATTAGCTAGATGGCGGATATGTAAAAAGAAATGGGTACATTATCAAGCAGCAACATAACTTAACAAGAAAACCGGAAAAAGACAAGTGTCAATATTACTAACACTATTAGGAGAATCAGCACAACAAATTTTCGACAATATGGAGTTCGTAGTGATAGACAAAATAAATGAAAATGAATATATTGAAGCAGTATTAAAGAAATTGGAAGAGTATATGGAACGAGTAAAAGAGTAAATACAATCTGTGAAAGGTGTATATTCTACCGCAGAAACTAGAACGAATATGAAACTTTTGAGAATTTAGTGAACGAAATAAAAACAATGAGCAAGAAATGCAACTTTTAAAAAATAACGACAGATCAAATAATACGTGACAACATAATAAATGGAATGAACAATGATGGTTTGCGTAAAGCATTAATCACGAAAGATAATCTAACATTTGCAGAACTCATTAGTATATGCAGAGCCGAAGATATATCGCTAGAGCAGAGCACTATACTGAGACAGAAAGAAAATGAAAATTATATAGAAAAGAATAAAGGAAAGAAAACCTACTCACAAACATTCAATAGAGAAAAGAAATTCAGATTCTGTCGGAAAATACATAACTTCAAGAAAGAACTATTCGCATATCGAAAAACATATTCAAAATGTGGAAGATAAAATATTTTAAAATCACGTGTAAGTCTGAGTTAACTGAAAAAATAACAAGTGTGTTTAATGTAAGCAAAAATGTAAATGAGCTAAATACGTTAGATCAGTTACAGAAATGCGAGAAAATAACACTCAAAACAGAATGGGAATCTCTCATGGAATTCCAGATAGATAACGGATCAGCGGTGAATATACTACCTTTATCAATATACGAGACAATTAGTAAAGACTATAAGCATACATAAATAAAAACGTCTAAGATAAAACACATTACATTATTTGGGGGAACTAAATGGAACGTATGAGGTGAAAGAATAATAAAGGTACAGAGACGAAATAAAATATGCTTAATACGTCTAATCATTGTTGAGGGAAACCAATTCCACTCATTACTAGGTAGATCAGCTAGTGTGGAGCTAGGATGTATAAATATACTAGACAATGATGAGAAATATCAACAAGTTAATCAAATAAAAGAGAAGAATATATAACTAGGAGATATAATCAAGGAATATGCAGACATATCCAATGGGACGGTTGGTAAACTAGCGGGGGAAATTACCATTAATATAATAGAAAATGCTCAACCGATAAAACATTCCCAACGTACAGTATCAGTACCTCTGAGAGAGAGAGAGTCAAAGAAAAAATTGGAGAATTAGAAAAAAACAATATCATTCAGAAGGTGACAGAACCAACAGAATGGATCTCATCAATGGTAGAACGATTCAAAAAAAGCAGGAGATATATGTTTAGATCCAAAAGACCTGAAAAAAGAAATAAGACGAGAAAATTACCCAATTCCAGTGATAGAAGAGATTGCGACAAGAATAACGAATGTAAAAGTCTTCTCAATCTTCGACGTAAAAAAGTGGATTTTGGCACGTATAATTAGATAATGAATCTTCTATGATGACAATATTCAATACACCATTTGGGAGATAAAGATGGAAGAGATTACCATTCGGGATATGCTCTGTACCAGAAATATTCCAGAGAAAAATGTGTGAGCTTATTTTAGGATTATAAGGCGTAGAGGTGGTAGCAGATGATTTATTAATAATTGCATCCGGGAAAACAACAGAAGAATGAATATTAAACCATGATGAAAACATCGTAAAATTCCTGCAATGATGCAGAAAATATTCACTTCACCTAAATACAGAAAAAATTCAATTCAAAAAGACGGAAATAAATTATATAGGAAATATAGCGACAACCAATGGTATAAAAGTAGGAGAAGGAAAAACGAAGCTATATTGAAAATGGAATCCCCTAAAGATAGCACCGGATTGAAAAGAATCTTGGGGATGTGCTAATATTTAACAAAGTTCCTTCCAAACTCTAGTTACAAAACAATTGTACTACGAAATTTAACGAAGAAAAAGCAACCATGGAAATGGACATAAGTAGAATAATTATAATTCACCCAAATTAAACAAGCCATAACAAGAACGCCAGTACTAAGATACTTCGATGTAAGCAAATCGGTAACGATACAATGTGTTGCATCCAAGGATGGATTAGGGGAACATTATTACAAGAAGACCACCCAATAGCATACATATCACGAGCGCTAACGACAACTGAACAAAAGTATGCGCAAATAGAAAAGGAATTTCTCGCAATTGTATTCTCATGTGAGAAGTTCAACACCCATATATATGGAAAACAAAAAATAAATGTTGATAGTGATATTAATGGGTATTAATTTTATAAAATGTGTCTTAAAATATTATTTAGAAGTGATCTTATATAATTGTGTATAAATAAATGATCGGCTCTCGTTAAAACCATGGATGCCTTAACATGAGAGCGGCTTCGAAGGGACATTGGAGCCATATATGGTTATAAGTGAAAACTTCATCTGATATATTGGATGGGATGAAAGGACTCCACCAAATAAAAATAACAATAATAATAACAATAGTGAACATAAACCGTTAGAAAGGATATTCACAAAATAACTAAATGACATATCACTAAGGATTCAACGTATGAGATTGAAATTGCAAAGATATGACTTAATAGTAACATACAGACCCGGTAAAAAGATATAACTAGAAGATGCTTTGAGTCGAGCTTATTTACCGTACAAAGAAGTAGTAAATAGCATAGAACTACCGTAACCAATGTCGAAACTAGCTATATCTACGGAAAGAAAAGCTAGATTTATAAAAGAAATAATTAGCCAGAGAAAGATAAAGTAAATGGGGATTTAACAGAATACTACGCAATCAGGCATGACATCACTAAAATAGAAGAACTATTATACAAAGATAACTGATTAATAGTACCCATAATATTGCGAAAAGAATTCATGATGCTAACACATCAATCACACAGGGGGATAACGAGATAACGAGAATCTGTATATTGGCCCATAATGACTATAGAAATGAGAGAAATTATTAAGACATATGAGACATGCAAAACGTATTACAAAGCGAAAACATATAAATAACCACTACTGAGTCATGAGATAGTAACGACATAATGTACGAAACTTGGTATAGATATATGTTACGTAGAAGGTAGGGCACTTTTAGTAATATCCGACTAAGTCACAAACTATATCACGGTGCGGCGCCTCAGAGAATAATCGATTAGAGAAGTCATCAGGGAACTTCTAGCTACATTCTCAATACATGGCATACCAGAATACATAGTATCTGATAATGGACCCCAATTTCGCACATTATTTGCAGATTTCGCAAAAACACATGATATAATTGTAGTAACATCTAGCCCGTATCTACCACAGAGCAACGGGAAAGCCGAAAATGCTGTAAAAACTATAAAAAGAATATTCAAAATATGCAAGGATACCCAACAATCAGAGCAACTTGCACTTATTGATTATAATATACACCCTAGGAAGGCATTGAACTAAGCCAGTCACCATCGATTCTTTGGAAGAAAGTGCAGAACCCTAATGCATATGACGAAGGAAATGCTAAAACCGCGTCATAACACAGAAGAGGAAAGAAGAAAAATCGAAAAAATTAAAGATAAACAAGCATATTATTTTAATCAAAACCTATGCTCAGCCAATGAAATAAAGAAAGGATATGGTTAGTATAAGAAAACCTACAGAAGACCGATGGAACCTGGGGAAATGCATAGGAGAAGTAGCACCAAGATCATTTATGATCGAAGTAGATAAGAGATGCTATATGAGAAATATCAATTACATTATATCCGAAAATACAACTGAACCAGAGAATAAAGTAGAAGATAGTTAGGATGTTGTAATGGAGCAAATTAGAAGATAGTTAGGATGTTGTAATGGAGCAAATGAAGATCAACCCGAATACGGAAGATACCTTATAAGTTTCAGGACAACAATTACAAATCTCTAGATTATAGATCAGGTACATATTATATTATACGCACTATATTATACTCACTACTTTATTTATAACATCACTCATATATATTAATTTTTCGATATAATTTGTCACCATATAACTTAGTTAAGGTAAAAGAAGGGTAAAATATCTAGTTTACCCTATATTATGACCTGAGGTCAACATTACATACTAATTAACTTTAGTATTAAACTTAACAATAATATAACTATAATTCAAGAATATATGCATATATAGATGTAAAGAATAACCACAAGGTAAGCCACTACCTTAACTATTTATCAGCTATCGTTAAACTAGTGAGATCGATGTAGACTATAATACAGATATAGCTTTAGAGATTTATTTCATTTCTGTTATGTAAGTGTCTACAGTATCAGTCTATTATTATAATTATTATTACTACATCGACGTTACTTATAGTATGCATACACATGCTGTAAGCTCCCTAGGGATGCTGTAAGGGATGAGATCGTAACGTATGCAGATAGTAATTAGGTAGGTTAGAGGTTTGAGGTATGCAACCCATTATCGCATTCATCTGTATATACATATATTACAGGCTTTGTGCTATTGTTTCCTATGTTTTATTATATACAATAAATAACATTATATTAACATGGTCATTATTTTATTAAATATTTATCCATGTATTAAAAAAGTCCGTAGTTTTTACATGTATTGCAACATTCGTTCACACGAACATCGATATCATAACACAACCATGGATCATTAAAACTTCGTTCTTCGCAATCAGTTGACACATCGATACACTCTGCATAATAACGTATGTTCATTTACGACATATATATTATTAATATATACTTAATCTACTATAATTAATGAGTGATAGATAGTGAAGAACTAACCCGGTGCTAGAGTGGTACATGATTCACAGCATGTTATATAACTAAACTCAGGGTATATGCAATCTAAAGGAAACATCTTAATCAGCTCCTCGCAATTAGTTACTTTATCTTCACATACTGTACAAAATAAATGTTAATCTAACATATATTTTATATTATTTAATATACACTTAAGTGTAATAGTAAATATTATAATTAGTAATAATATATAGCTAAGGAACGAACCTTGTACATGAGAACGACATGTTTCACAGCAATATAACTCACTAAAACCACGGTTCATACATGACAAAGGTTCATCCTCAAGCACTTGTTTGCAATCAGAGTTATAATCTATAATACAATCTGTAGTAAAGAAATGTTAATCTAACATATATTTTATTTACATATTTAATATAAATTTAATATTTAATATTATAATTAGTAATACTAGATAACGAATGACGAACCTTCTGGAGGAGCAAGAGTGATCTCGTCAACAACTGAATATATATAGATGAGATATTATATATATATATATATATATATATATATATATATAATATATATATATATATATATATATTATGGTTTTAATAATAACATGTAATATATTTAACTTTTAAAGATATATTTATGCTTATCTATTAAACGGTATAAATAATAATTTATTTTCACATTAGTTTTCATTATTGAAATGTTTTAAGCTAATTTCTGAATATTAATACAACATGTAATATTTGCAAACATTTGTTATATTGCTAACTTAATTACTATATGGAAAAATATTTGTATGATATATATGATATATATATATATATATATGTGTCTTGATGTATGTATATTGCAAATCATTTTTCGTAGTAAAGATATATAACTCAAATTATTTGTGAAATTAATGAAAAATTATGCCATCTTTTCAGCAAACTATTTATTAATTATTCTATTTTTAGTTTATATTTGTTTACATGTAAATTTGAAAAATATACGACTATTATAAATGAGGAGTTATATACATTTTTGGATACAAAAATAATTTAATGTATAGTGTTTTTTTTAAGAATATAACATTATTTTATGATTATAACAATTTTCTTAAAATATATAGCCATATTCGAGAAATATGATGAATCAATAGCTCCATCTTGAATGTAAAATTTACATATATTGTAATATGCTTTATTGTGTAACAATATTTGATAATTCAATTTTTAAATTATTTAAAACGATAGTATTGCCACCTATATTTCAGACTAGTATGCATTGCTATTTATTTATACGTATATAGATGCCAGATACATATATTAGCCTCGGTTGATAATTAATGTGGGTATGCACTGTAATACACATTATAGTTAGGTGTTAAACACAATTATAATGTGTATGCTATGCGTATGTATATGTGTATGCATGTTTGTGCAGGTGTAGGATTAATATACTTATACAATTAAATTGTACACTATAACATATATTACACTATTAGCCTGTTACAGGAAGTTAGTAAAGAATAACAATTATTGATTCGTTTTAGTGGTAAAGCTTTGTTTTTTTATAACCCATATTGACCTATATATATTTATTATGAAATTCTGCAGATATACATGTATAATATACATGTATAATATATATATATATATATATATATATAATTTGTAATATCTCGATCATGCGACGAAAATACATTTTATGATAACATATATATCATTCGATATATTTATTTAATATTATCGATGATAAGGGTTTAACTTTAGGATCTCATATTCCTTGTATCAATAGTTGGATAACTTCTTTGATACCGTTGTTTTCTGGTAGTGATTTTATATATATATGGTAAATTTTAAGCACGGTTTTCTGTATACACATTATAGATATATATGAATGGTTTCGATTATAAATATGAACTACTTAAGGGGATAACGCCCGCCTCTCTATGTATATATATATATTATTATTATTATCAGATTTAGTTACAAGTACCTGGGTAATTGTAGAAGCATTGCTGCTTATCGAGAAAATTACCCTTAATTTAACTTGTTGACAGATATCAAATAATTTAATTCCATTATATAAATATAATGGAATGTGAATATTGTGGAATATAAAATATATATAATAATAATAAGGTTGACTTCCTGTTTACACTAAGATAAATATAATATAATAAAATTATGATATCTGTCAACTCGTTATTGATTAATTCATCATTTAATAATTAAATAAACTATAAAATAAAAGATAAAAATAAATAAAATTAGTGTAGGTATAAAAAAATAAAAATACAAAAACATCATTAAAATAATTTAAATTTCGATACTAAATAATAATACGAATATAATAAATAAACAGATGAGGAAACTATACTGAACAACAACAACAAACTAAGATTTATAAAAAAAAAATATAAATAAAAATTATATAGAAGTCAAAAGTGATCAAAAGTAATTTTCAATAAATGTCATTAGAATACAAATAAAATAACTATTTATTAATTTTTATATGAGTATAATTTTTATATAGAAGTCTAAAATTATTTAAAAAAATATTGTATTATAAAAGGCAGTAAGAAGATTAACATTATTATTATTATTTTTTTTTTTTTTTTTTTTTTTTATATTTAAAGTTGTTATTTTTATATAAAGGTCAAGTTAAAAATAAATTATTTTATTAAAGTCATTAACAAATATTTTGTAAGGATTTTTGAGAACAAAGAGCAAAACAATGAGGATCATTTTTATATACAAGTTTAAAAGGATTACAAAATATATATATTTTATTATAAAAGTCATTAAGAATAAAATGATTATTTTTTTAAAGTTTGTTATTTTTATATATAGGTCTAAAGTGTAAACATATTTATTTTACTAGAAGAGTAATACAAACAATTTTTATATAAATTTCAGGTTGAAAATTATAACATAAAAGAAAAGATAAAATATTTTTTTTTTATAAATGTAAATTTTTGTAAATGTTTGAATTATTGGATTAATTGTAATTATCGATGAATTTGTCATGAATTTTTTTTGCGAAAATTGATTTTGTTTTTGATTTTTATAGTAGCTATGTCTGAGTATACATCATTATATAATACAATTTGAGATCATATATATATATATATATATATATATATATAGAAAATAATGGGTCTACACAAAACTAGGCGCACATAATTCTATTCATTGAATTGCGCTAATTTTGTTATATTCTATTCATTAAATATATTCACATGCTATTACAGAACGTAATTTTTATAATATATATTATATAAATATTTATATATGCACACATTTTCAAATTTAGAATTCCATCCATCCTATAACCTATATATCATTTTATTGTAATATTGATTTTATAACAAATATATGTTATGTTTCGAAACTAACTTTATCCGGTTTAATTTGTTTCGAAACCAACATAAAGAAGGTGTCGAATGTTTCGAAACCATAACACTCAGTTTCATTTGAATCACTAATACACACGCATAGCATACACATTATAATTGTGTTTAACACCTAACTATAATGTATATTACAGTACATACCCACATTAATTATCAACCGAAGCTAATATATGTAACTGGCATCTATTTACGTACAAATAAATAGTAATATATATATATATATATATATTACATGTAATGAATATAAGCAGGGGGAAATTGCCCGGGACCAACATTTTGAAAGGCCCATGAATTATTTGAATAACAAAAACATTTATTATTTATATTAAACAAATATGTCTTAACTGTTTTTTAGATATTCTATTTTCTTATATAATATAATATATTAATAATTATCAATTATAATTAAAAAACTTACTTATAATATAATAAATTAAGTAAATGTGATTTAATAAAGTGAATATGAAAAGAGAATTTTACAAAAATGTCGAAATGTATACAATGATTGGGGACACACTTACATGAAAAATTCAGAGAAAATTCTAATAGTGATCACTATAGACATCTCTGATTATTAGATAAAAAATATGAAACAAATTAATAAGAAATTTATTGATAAATTAGAAAGCGATTGAGGAGAAACGTAATGTTTAAGGCAATGTTTACAACTATCAATTACGGACAAAATTATTGTATTTATACATTATTGTATACGATTTTTATTACAATCAAATATCATTCAGATATATGCATATTAACATGTTAACTATAATTTGTGATCATTGTAAAGGATTATATTTATTATAAATTATGAAAAAAACGATATTCTATATAGATAACTAATAGTAATTAAATTAATTAGTAATTTTCCAATTAATTTGTCTCAACATACTTAATTGTCTCTATCTATACGCATATATTGAAAAATGTTATATATAACTTTATGTTATTTATAGTTTATTCTTTTTTTCAGGAATTTATTATTCCAATTATTATTGTACTTTGTAGGACTTGTCAGAGTGATAAAGGGTAATTGTCTCGATAAGATCTGCTTCTACAATTACCCGGTTGTTAACACCGACTCTGATAAGTATAATAATAATAATAATAATAATAATAATAATAATAATAATAATAATAATAATAATAATAATAATAATAATAATAATATATATACATATACATTTATAACATCTGACATTATACTTTAATTAGTAAATAAGATGATTCATTATGTTATCTTGGTATACATTTCAAAGGAATGTGCTATCCAAATATGAACACATAACGTATATGGTAGGCTAGGGATATATCCAAATGTAGACATTTTATTCCGAATATACCTGTATGTAATATATTTTAACTAATTATACCTGAGAGAGAAGCTTATCGAAACCTAAACTGATAATGAATTTTCTATGAAAGTATCTGATGTAATAAACAATTTCAAGTTTGGAAACATATCTTTAGAATAAAAACTACTTAATTTATAGATACTTTATTAATACTGAATATATTATTAACCGTTTCGTAGAGAGAAAATCGAGTAAAATAAATATTTAATTATATTTATATCATTTTAATTTTTAATTTATAATTTATAATTTATAAAATATTATATTGAAATTATTTTTGGAGGACCTACTTCATAATTTCCATTTATAAAAATATTTATATTTTTTTTATTTATAAAATAATTTATATACTAATTTATCTATCAATTTATTTAAACACTTAACTATATTATTCATATTAATAATTATAAATTATGTTTTATAATGTTTTAACCTACTATTAAAAATAAACATTAATACAATCAAAATATGTTACCAAATGTTGACAGGTATTATCTCTGTATTTGAATTAGGTGAATATTACTAGTCTACTAGAACTATTTAAATCGTCTGCAACTATTTTAATCTTTAATATAGTTTTTCGAAATTTGCCTATGTATAGTATATAAATATAGTAGGCTCATACTTTTGTTTTTCGAGGTATGCTTTAGCCGCCCTGCATATATGTTGTTACATTTAATACATATATGTTATTAAAAATATAAAACACAAGGATCGGCATTAAGATCAGGATCGGGAAAATGATCGGATAAGAAGAAATGATCGTGATCGGTATCGCACATCTCAAATAAAAGTATCGGCGCAGATCACTGGCTACCACATATATCCTATATTAATGTACGCTTATCTAATGTACAAGTCTAATTAACAAAGTAATAATTGAAGGACTAACATGGATAAAGGCTGCATGTATCACAGCATAATGGTTTATTAACAATCGGGTCATTACAATATGAAGGGTGTTCGTCAAGCATTTCTTTGCAATTAGTATCTACATCTATACATTCTGTAGTGAAGAAATGTTAATATAACATATATTTTATATTAATATACATTTAATTTAATAGTTAATAATATAATTAGAAATAATATATAGCGAATGACGAACCTGTCGTAGGAGAAGGACTGCTCTCGAAACAATCTGAATATCAATATTGGAGATGTATTATATATATATATATATATATAATATATATATATATATATATATATATATATATATATATATATTATATATATATATGTATATATATGTATATGTATATATATATATATATATATCATATATAATATATGTATGTATTTTGTAATGTATGTATATGGGCAATCATTTTTCGAAGCAAATATCAATTTAATTATTTTGTGAAATTAATGAAAAATTATGCAATCTTTAGAGAAAACTATTTATTAATTATTCTATTTTATGATTATATTTGTTTACATGTAAATATGATAAATATACCACTATTATAAATGAAAAGTTATGTACATTTTTGAATACACATAATTTAATGTATAGTGTTTGTTTTAAGAATATAATATTATTTTTAGAACCATTTTACAAGAAAATATATAGCTATATTTGAGAAATATGATGAATCAATAGGTACATTATGAATATAAAATTAGACATATATTGTGTAACAATATTTTGAATTGTAACAAATTCGCTTTTGAAATTATTTAAAACGATAGTATTGCCACCTATATTTCAAACTAATATTCATTACTATTTATTGTATGTAAATAGATGTCAGAGACATATATTAGCCTCGGTTGATGATTAATGTGGGTATGCACTGTAATATACATTATAGTTAGGTGTTACACACAATTATAATGACTATGCCATATGTATCTAGATCTAGTGTTTATATTATTAGTATAATGATTAGTATCAAGTATAAACAACTCAGTGGAAACTAAAGGCGTGAAGAGTGGTGAAGTTACGCCCATATTTGTGATGCTATTTCATATTACCACCATCATCTACTTTAAATAATGCCTAATTTCAATGTATCTTATATAGATGTACCACCGACTTTTATTCAACGTTCAAGGAATAGTTCTATCTAATATATATATTTTATTATAATGAAGTAAAATATATTAATAATATAAATATATATACGTACAATTTAATTGTATTAGTATATTATTCATACACATGAACACACATACACACACACACGCATATCATACACATTATAATTGTGTTTAACACCTAACTATAATGTACATTACAGTGCCACATTAATTATCAACCGAAGCTAATATATGTAACTGGCATATATTTACGTAAACATAAATAATACTGAATATATATATATATATATATATATATATATATATATATATATATATATACAATATTACATGTAATGAATATAAGCAGGGACAGCTTAAGGGGCACATATCGGAAAATTGCCCGGAACCAAAATGTTAAAAGGCTATGAATTATTTGAAGAACAAGCAAAATTTAATATATATAAAAAAAATGTGATAGTATAGAATGAGATGTTACAAATTGATTTATATTATTAAGAAGGGATATTAATAATTTTAAAGCAACTCCTCTGAAACCATACTTAAACCTTTAACTTAATTATTAATGGATCATGACTGATTGATTCGAATGCTTTATTTAGGTCAATAGATATAGCTGCACAATATTTCATTTTATTTGAATCTATGGTTCCAGTTAGGTCAGTCAAAACATCGGAAGTTGAAACTCCTTTTATAAAACCAAATTGTGATTTATTAATTATTTTATTTTTATCCATAAAATCTATATATCTAGATTTTAAGAATTTTTCTAACATTTTTGAGAAATATGATAATAAAGAAATTGGTCTATAATAAGAAGGATCATATATATTACAGATTTATATTTAGTTACGACTTTAGCAGTTTTTAGACAATCAGGAAATATATCCTATTGTATACATAGATTAATTAAATATAATAATATATTACTTATCGAAGAAATTATTTGAATAATTAGTGTAAATGAAAAGTTATGAGAATCAGTACTATTTGTTAGTTTACTTTTTTTTCAATAATATAATTATTTTAATTGGAGTAGTGGTAGTAATATATAATGAATTTGTATAGTTATTATGTATATAATTATATGTATTATTGGTATTATTATTTAATATTTTTTCCGATTTTGAATATAGCTTCTCACTTCTCACCTATGTTTCAAAATATATCATTAATTTGTTCACACCGTTTATTATCTTTTATTACATTAGGAATTATATTATCATTTTTGTTATTATGATTAATATTATTATAATTATTATCATAGTTACATTTATTATTTATACTATTATAAAGTTTTTTTAATGATGATAATGAATACTATCGCTAGAATTGAAATCATTATTGTTAATCATTTAATCATTTAACTAACTTTTTTTATATAAATTATTTTAAAATATGTTTTCGAGATTTATCGGCTTCGTAATTCATAATCACTGAACAAATAAATAATAGGAAATTAATACAGAAACAAATGTATATGTTTGTGTATCCATAAAATTAATAAATGAGAAAATATAAAATTAATTGTAATACCCAAACTAAACTTATACCTCAAGATCATTATTCGATATATTAAAATACTATTAATATGCGATATTTAAGAACCGAACAGAAACATTGATAATTTATATCGATGATTTGAAATCGCACTACACCAAGGTATTCATAATGTATTATTTTTTATAGTACAATAGATTATCACGTGATACATTAATCACGTGACCTAGTAAACACATCTACATGATACACATGTGTATATATGTGTACAATAGTGTATAATATGTACATTTAAACACTTACCTAACACCACGGAAAGTAATAGTACAATAGAAATCACCTTCATCTTTTAACTCGAATCTAAATATACATCAATATTAATATTATATTTAATAGATCCATATATAAGTATATAAATAAATAAATATATATATATATATATATATATATATATATATATATTAAAATTAGTTAGTTACATATAATAGTATAATTATAAATATAATAAATTGTCCATTAAATAACAACTTTATAATTAATAATTGAAATTATATGTTTGTTATAAATAAGTAAAATATACTTATTCAACAGTATTATATACATATATGCATTATGATTTTAGTTGAATTATTAATAATTAGGGAATAATTAATAATAACTAATTAAATAATGCTCATTATATAATACGGCGTATTATATTATGAATAACATTATTCTGTATCAGGTATACTATTGTCTTATTAGTATAGATTACAATAGAAATATACAATACATATTATCATATTGATTGTTATACATACATATATGACGATCTGAGTTGAATACAAATATATGATTTTATTTCCATATTTATATATTTCTGGTGGTCACTGAACCGTTACGATTTTTATAAAATACTGAACACGTGTATGCTCTTCGGGTATTCGATTCGCTAGTGATATTAACCAATCAGAAGTAATAATCTCATATATCGATATCGTCATGTAAATATTTACACGTACATCATACATACTAAGGATGTATGTCTTAATCAATGAAATGTGTTACATTATTTCAACAATATTGTATTGTATCGGATTGTAATAATTTTCCGCCACATATAAGATGTCCTATATTTATTTCAGTTTTATTTAAATAATACACTATTATTTGATTTAAAAGTTATCAATAAATGAATTAACTTGGAATAATTGTCGATGACATAACTGTTTGTTTATCCGGATGCATGATTCATACCGGATGTATATACATACTATTCCATTCAGTGAATCATTCGTAATGTATACAACATATCAATATCATAGATACATCTAAAAATAGCATTTCTAGAATATAATACATACAATAATGTTAATTATAAAAATGTGGTTTTAAATGACGTTGATCACTACAATTATAAATATGGAAATCACAGACGATACGGTTACTTTTTGTTGACCAGTGATTCATCGATTATCGATTTTATTTTTTAATCTATTTTAAATATTACTAATAATTCATATGTATATATATATATATATTAACTGCCTATGTATCTCAGTTGGTTAAGGCATCAGATATACAAGCAGTATGACACGGGTTCAAGCCTCGTCCGGCCATTAAAATAGGTCTTAAAATAATATTTAGAATTGATCTTATGGATAGGATGAACGTACTCCACCAAAATAACAATAACAATAACAATATATGTATATCGGTGTTGATATTAATTATGATTGCGGTCATAATATCATCAATAATCAATCAGGTAACCTAATGACCTAATTAAGTGTATGTTTCTCTCTCAAATCATACAGTAACGTTAGCACTAGTGGTAATACAATAGCTCATATCAGTACACCTCATTATACATCATTAACTCGTAGTAATCAGGCCCGTAGCCACACATTTATAACAGGGGGGCAAGGCCCCACAAAATTTTAAAACTATAGTTTTAAAATTTTATAAAATGTAATGAATATAATCCAGTATACTAGTAATAATATCACTACCAGGATCACTACTAGTAATTTACTAGAATCCTCTATTACTTATATTGACGCACAATGTGTACATTTATGCATATAATAAAATAACATAAATCAGTAGAATTAGGTTAACATGTAACGTAAACAATAATAACATTAGTAGATAAGTCTACTGGATAAAATCGAGTGAATTAAACATTTAGTCATGGTAAAGGTAAGCTTATAACGAAATTTTCAAATATTATATAGAAAATAGTTATCAGTGCGTATCATATTATTAATGTGTGGAGATTATAATTTCCAGACTATAGTCTAGTTGAGAGGTTATAGTGAAACATAGGATAGTTATAGATTGAGAAGTTGGAAGAGATAGTATAAAAAGATGAATGATTGATAGAGGAAAATTCTCCACTGTTAACTGTGTCTTGAGAATATGATAGTATTAGTGTTAGTCATATTTAAGGAAATTGAGTTATGAGAGAACCAATGATGAGATCAGTAATACAATTAAATATAGACATTTGAATCAGCCCAGAATCACTAGAACTAGAAAATGGATATAGCTGAAGATCATCGTCATAAAGATGATAGTTAATATTAGGATATTTGTGGAAAATTTATTTTATAGGAAGAATATAAATAATGAACAAAATAGGACCAAGAACAGAGCATCGTGGAACACCATGTATGTTAAAATAAGGAGGAGACAACGAGAAGTTAATATTTACCGAATATGTTCTAGATGAAATAATATACATAAACCAACTGTGGAATTGACAGTGTATTCCAATTTAATTAAGTCCAATAGAAAGAATATTGTTATCGAGAGTATCAAAAGCAATAGATAACTATAGTAATACGATATAGCATGAGGCTTTATTATTAAGATATATCATTATGATTAACCTATGAGAATATCATTAATGATTAAAGTAAGATACGCACTTTGATATTTATCAACAATAGCATTATACTACATTAGCACATACTGTAATTAATAAGTTGAGTTAACACAACTCGTTCTGAGATATTTGACGATAACTTGATACATTAGATTGGTCAAGAGTTGTTTTTTTTTAAATCGGAATAATCTATGAATATTTCATTGAGCGTGGAACAATTTATTATATAATAGATATGTGAATGATTTACGAGATAAGTCCAATAAAATATCGTGATAATGAAAGAAGTAGATTAAGTGGAATAGGATCAAGGGGGATTTCAAGGATGTCATCAAAGAGAGTGCAATGTCATGTGTGGGAAGCGACACACATGAACAGTGATTATGAGTGGATATTAAATTGAGATTGAGTCGTGCCGAGTTGATGTTTAGAAGTATATTGATAATGCTAGAAACTGTTTAGCTCAGTATTAAACCAGGAAAACTTAGAATAAGTTCAGTTGATAAGAGTAATGGAGGGTACAACAATATTAAGCGAATGAGATAATGCCAAATTAAAATAATCAAAAAGTGTTGACAAATCAGAAGATATACTAGTATAAACCAATGTGTGTTAACTCTGTATTCCATCAACTTAACAACAGCTGTTGTTAAGTTGATGGAATACAGAGTTAACACACATTGGTTTATCAATAAGGGAGATTTTCCGAAACGATATAGAAAGTCGATTAATGTGTGTCTCCGGCAAGTACAAATCAAGTAATATGACAAAGTGATCAGATATTAGAGAACTTTAAGTAGGATATGAAATTAATTTAGAATCAGCTAGATATAAAAAATGTCAATATTATTACTATTCGTGTTATTAGTAAGAAAAACATATTGCGTTAGAGAATAATCAAATAAAAGTTTATTCAGAGATAAGGAAGCATGATTTTCATTATTAATTTGAATATTAAAATCACCAAGAATAACCGTGTTAACTAATGTGAAAGATTCTAAAATAGAAGAGAGGTTAGCTAAGAAACTCCATAGGTTATATAAAGGTGGAAGGTAAATAAGTATAATTATAATGGTGAATAATGAAGGAAACTGAATATATCAGATCATAATTCCATGTGAAGATAAACATGGGGTATATGAAGAAATAATCTTAAGTTCCGATGAGAATAACAGAGCCAAGCAACACGACGATGTTATGTATACCTATTAGTAAGCAATACTTAAAAACAATCAGAGGTCAGTTGGGAAGCTAGAGTATAATCATCAGTAGTTAACCAAGTCTCAGTAATACTCAGTAAAGCTGTTGCATTATTTTGTATATATATATATATATATATATATATATATAATATTATAATATATATTATCGGTAAATATTTTTATTTTATTTCCAAAATTGCTCTACAACTTGTACATTTAGGACAAACATTTCCGAGATCAGATGAAATTAAATTATTAAAATTTTTAATATTTACCATAATTTTAGAAAATATGTTATCAAACTATAAATACTGAATTGGATCCTCACTATTGTTATATATATATATTACAAATGCACATACATGTCTGTATACACGCATACACAATTATATATATACCTATATATATACACACATATATATATATATGCATATACCCCTATATCATATATATATATATATATATATATTCATATCACGTTATACTACGCAGTATTGCATACTCGTAGATATCTATATTCCAATGTATATTTTGTGCCCATATATAGACACATATGAAGTACCACGCTGGGTTAATTCCACGAGTTGTTATTGTGTTATTGTCAAACACACGCTTATCTGGAATGCGAGCGCGCGCAATATTACGCAATCGAAGTCGCGCGCATTCCTCGATAACTCCCTAATATGGTATTAAATGTATAGGCGTGCGTTCCACGCTCCCTATAAGAACTCCCGGGTTTCTACACTCGGCAGTCAGCACACCACACTCCTTGATCCACTATCTCCCATATCCCCGTTTCTGCATAACTAATAAACCTTAACCTTGAACCTGGTGTTATCCATACATACATATCTATATACTCATATCCATTAGCAGTACACACACATATATACAACAACTATAATTGATATAACTATCATACATACATTCTAATAAATAAATATAATATAAATAAAATTATAAAATAAAAATATAAATATAATTGAATATCTAGTAAATACCATATGAAAAAACTTAATATGAAACAATTTTTAGGGGCCTACCTAATCTCTGGGGGGGCCTAGCCGATCTCAGGGGGGGCCTTGCCCCCGCAGGCCCCCCCCCCCCGTGGCTACGGGCCTGGTAGTAATAGTCTATGTTCCCGTCCTTCGCCTCTTTCATTGTGCTATTCTGATTAATATAGCGAATATTCTCTTTGCCTTCTAAATTATATCTTTCTTCGTCACATCAATCAAATTAACTATAAACCCGATCTTCCGAATAATGTTCTATTATTTCAATGTACAGAAATATACGATAAAAATACTATATTATAACATATATATATATATAAGATGTACTCGATTATTAGTAACTTTATTGATCATTCTATAGAATTGTTGGTTTCTGAATATATGCTGATGTATAATTAAATTGGTTATGGGTTTTTGTTATAGACTTAAATATAAATGATATAAATGAACGACATAGTATACTATAAGAATACTAGTATAGAATTTTATTTTTTTATATATTTATTAAATAAAATAAATTATTAGATACAAAATATAACAATTTGTTATAATATATTATTATTTTTACTTCACTTTAAAATGTAATTTAAATATTATCCAGTAGGACATACTACGATAGTACTGATACTACCTGAAGTACCTAAATAGTACCTACAATTCTATTTAAGAACACACTAACGGTATTTAATATAACTTAATAGTTAGATATTAATGTTATATAATAGAAATGTATTGTGAATAATGTAAATGTATTTCATAAGTTGAATATAATCAATACATTCACATATATAATATATCACCCGAGTTTCGTAACACCATCAGTCTATTGTTAACTGATGATAAATGATTACAATGGATAACATCACCGGGGGCGGGGACTAGATATATTATAATAGATGAATTAGTACGTGAATGTTTATGAAGTCGTCAGTGATACATGATCATCGCAAGTGAGGGATTATAATGAAAATATACAGCGAACATGTGCGGCCATCATTAATAATGAAATAGGTGTACGTGTATCAAATAGTAGCTATATTTATATATGTAATATTATTATATTTATATATTTAATATTATTATTACATTATACTTATTTTTTGAAATAATTCATATGGACATTTTTATTTCTACTATAATAATAAATGAGATTAAATTATCACATCTATTCTCTATGCACCATTTTTACATCGGATAACATATTTGATAAAAAAATAATTAATTAAACATTTAATTAATACTCATACAATAAATAATTAAATATGTTTACTGATTAAAAATAATGATTAATTAAAATTTAAATTTAAAATTACTAAATTAATAATGTATATATATATATATATATATATATAACTACCCTTAACCACTCGAACCTGTTGAGCTATCGACCCATCGGAGTTATCCCTATCGGAGTTAGCCCTATCTGAATTAGCTCTATCAGAGTTAGCACCTCGTCTCTTGATAAAATAAGTTATATATATTCGTATAATAACTGTATAATTATGAAATAAATTAAATTTAATAAGTTATACGACGTACGAGATTACTAAATAAGTTGTACGAGATTAATGGTAACCATGAATCTAATGTTATTAAAAATCGCCACCTATTGAATATTCGAGGCGAATTAACAAATTTAAATGTTTAATCTTTAATCTTAATTTGTAAATCCACTTTAATATATGAGAACACGGTACAATATACAATTTTAATAGTGAATACTAAAGATGAATACAATATGAGTATAACTGGTGTCTTTCGATCTTGCATTTATTTCTTAAGTTCGTTGTATTGTTATATGTTTGGAGAAATATATATACAAAACATATATAAAAAACTACTCTTACCCACTCGAACTTGTCGAGATATCGACCCATCTCCCAGCTTTACTCAATCTCTAAGACCTAGGAGCGAATTGTATCTGCTCAACTTATATACTATATCACTACAAATTCAATTATTGATAATTTTCATAGTGTTTACTTACCCCATCGGAGCACTGAATCAGCACTGAATCGTATCATTAATGATCTACTATTATCCTTCGACAACAAAACATACTCCCTACTACCTCGTGTTACTTGATCTATACAGTTCATTTGACACTCTAAACCATGATATTCTTGCTTTACTACTCAATAAAATCAGTATTCATGGTCAAGTACACATCTGGTGTCTGTCCTTCTCACTGACAATTAACTCATACTTCTCGACTCCCCTTATCAGCACTCACGGCGTTCCACAAGGCTCTGTTCTTGATCCTTTACTTTTTATTATATATATTTTACCCATAAAATCCATATTTCGTAAATATCCTTACATCAGCTACCATCTCTTTGACGACGATCTACAAATGTAAACTTCTTTTCCCATTTCCTGTGACTCCAACTATATTCAACTGTCTATTTTAACTGCCTCACATAACTTACTGACTGGTTCTTCCATAATTCCCTATCACTTAATATGACCAAAACTGAATACACCATCATTCTTTCCAGACCTGCCTACCCCATAATTATCAGCCACCCCTTTCTGCTATCCCTTCCTACCTCACAATCAATAACAACCCTTGGTTTCACCATCAACTCCCACCTAGATTACTCTGACCACATATCTATAATGATTCGCAATGCCAACTATTTTCTTTATAACATTAGAAAATCACGCAATAAGTTTACTTTTTCAATGACTAAAAGTCTAATCGCTAGTCTTCAGTAGACTTATATACTGCTGCTCACTTCTATGCAATCTCCCCCTAAAGCTTATGCTTAAACTCGAGATGATACAACGACGTGCTATACGCACCCTATATAAACTGAAGTTCTCTTCAATAGTAATAATATCGACCCTATACGCATTATAATGCGATAACTCGGCTGGATTAAGTTTAGGTATCTCTGCAGGTACAGACTACTATGCATCACCCATAAGGTGATACATCTTAGATCTCCCGAGTACCTAGCAGACTTGATCAGTAATCAGACCCTTAGTCGAGCTAGCAGGAAATGTCACACGATACAAATTGTGCAACGCTCGAATATCTCTGCTCACTCTGAATCTGCTTTCTCTGTGATAGCCCCAAAATACTGTAATGCTCTACCATATGACATTAGGTGTTTGAAATCCCTGTCACTATTTAAATGCAAACTCTCCACGCACCTATTAACATTGTAACCTACTTTCTCTTTTCCTTTATTTTTATTGTACTCTATTTATTTTAGTTTTATTTCCTTCTCATGACGCCCATAACCACCACGTGATTTTGTAGTCGATAAAACATTTGAAATAAAAATAAAATATAGCATACATATAATCATTATTACTGATAACAATAAGTAGGGATTACGTAACACGATGATAATGGCCGTATTGCGTAATCCGATACGCGTGCATGTGTGTGTGTGCATGCGTATGTGTATAGCTATGTGTGTGCGATGTAGCGATAATACCCGTCCGATGTATGATAGCGCCACCTATTGTGTGGCGGACACGGTAATTGCTAGTGAAAACAAATGTACACGCAATATAAAGATGTATAGATGATGTCAATATGTGTATTGATGTCGAGTGTAGCTTATCGCTACCAAAAACATGATATCATCTCTCTCCATCTCTATCCACACATACACATGTTGTCTTCACATATTTACACGATATTTAGGATAGTATATTTCATAAAATATAAATATATTAATAATAAAATACAAATTTAAATAATAAATGAATATCATTAAAATATAAAATAATATTTGAGTTTAATTAAAGTATTACAATTAATATGAATAGAAGTTGACGCCAATTATTATAGACGTGGTTCATTATTATAGGGTGTTCACACGATGCGTGTTTTACTTGTCGTACGAACAAATGCTGGACCGACATTTTTTGGTCCAGCATTTAAAAAACACGAGCGTTCACACGACGCGGATTTAAATTGTCGTAGTTACTAATAACTGACAGCGGAAATAAAAAATAACGTAAATAAAAAAAAATTTCAAATTCAAATACTATTTTAATTTATCTATTATAATTACATTTATTATAATTATGGATACTTATTTGGATACTTATTTAAATAATTTATTATGTTTAATAACTGATGAAATTGCACTGTATATTTCGTATGAAAATAGCAAAATGAGAACTATATGGGCGAATAATTATTTAAAACGATTCTCGATCTTTAAAGCATTTAAAGCATAATATGCATAACAAGAAAATAGATTATCCATATTAATATAATATGGTATAAATAAATATGAACTCTATTCATAAAATTTTGAAATAATACTTATTTATACCAAAATAATGTGTTTTAATCAAAAAACGAAATATAAAACTGTGACGTAGGATCCCAAATATAAATTCTAGGATATTTGAATTTTAAATTTTAAAAATATTTTATTCAATTTTTATTTTATATTATATATAGTTAAATAATTGATAATTATTTCGTAACTTTTGGATTCTATTTAAGTTATAAACAAACATTGAGAATTACAAAGGACAATAAAAATCGTAATATGTGGATAGGTTTAGTAATTTGAAATATAAATGACGTATAATAATCAAAATAAATGAGGCTGTGAATTGTTCATTTTAAAATAGTAAATTTAATGTGAATCCAAGTATATAAATGTTATTTATATATTATATAATGTACATATATATTAACTTAACATAATATTAATAAGAATAACATAATATATGTACATAATGTTATTAATTAATCAAATTACTAAGTATGATCAAACTTGAAAATATCGTAATTTGTATGACCTAAATATATAGGTTTATATTTTAACTGCACGATATTGCTTGCGATATATATTTCAATTAAAATTAGTAACTATGATCTATATTTAGATGGGAGTGACATATCATATATAATATTGTAAATTACTAGAGATAAGATATATATCGATCATATTTACTGCTGGCAATATAGTTTGATAAAATTATATAGAATGATCAATTATATTTTAAGATAGTAATATACATGATTAAATATAATATATAATCACTGAATAATGATATGGAATTATAATAATGAAATATTATTTAAAAATTAATTAGTGTGTTAAAAATATTAAAATCCTTTGATGTGTTTATAAATTAATTATAATTCTATTTTTATAATTATAATTTTGTTTATATATTTATATATTTCATATATATATATTATATGTGTATATTAAGATATTTATATATATAGTGTATATTATAAACTCATGTGTATTATAAATTTTATATAATTAAACATTTTATATAAATATTATAATATAACTTTATATCATAATCATTTATTATTTAATATAAGAATTTTTACTATGGTATTGTATATATGCAAACATTATTTATATAAAAGAGTTGTACAGTTTTGTACAAAGTATTCTTCTCAAAGTAATTATCAATATTACATTATTTAAAGTAGATTAAATCTTTAGTTATATATGAACTATACAATAAATTAGTGCATAAGCAATGCCATAAGACATGGTTAAATAGTTTTTTAATCACAATTTATGGTTAGTAAGCTATATAATTTAAAGTAAACTTTGATATTTTAATGAAGGCGAACTTGATGAAATAGTATATGAATATATAGAGGATAGTGATAATGATACAGGATTAACTGGATACAAGTTTCAAACATAACAAAGCGTAATAGCGTATAACCAAGAAAATATAATATAAGAATAATAAAATTCAATTTAATCGTAGAAAATTTTCCAAGAACACAACAATTTTGCGAAGCATTTCATGAAGCAATATTTTGTGATTTATCCTTCAGAAAACCTCTGATATGAAGTTAAAGTAGTCATATTTAATTAGAGTAAATACAAACACCCATGGACAACTATAAAATACTGAATATTAAAGTGCAGTTATTATTTAAAATATGTATATAATATTGCCATGAATGCAATACCACTTATTATATGGATGATAGTGATGTGGAGAATATATATATATATATATATATATATATAACATTTCATATGTAAATAGAAACACTATTATTATAATATTTAATAATATCTATTATTATGTACATTTAAAAAAAACCTAAGTAAGAAATATTCCTGATATGGTATTGGAAGTGTTGACAATGGGTATAAAGTATCTCACAGTCAATGAGATGATTGTGGTAAAATCATAGAAATTAGAGGTAGAATTACCCCATACCCCACTCTATAGCTATGGGTAAATTACTACTTACAATATCACACTTATGTGTGTTTTAACAATCAATTATTTGTATAAATATATATTTTTTTATAAACTATATTTTATATTTAGGTGATATGTATCATTACAATAAATCATAGATAAACCAGGCTCTTAATTAATATATTATATAATACTTATTACACTAAATATACATTAGGAGAAGGGTTAGTCAGATAAATTGAAGAACCTGTTATTTATGGTATTTTTTTACTAATTTATATTTATTATATTATGCCGATATGAAATATGAAAAAATTTCTAAATCTATAAAACTGCTATTAGTTGATTAATATGAATAATTAATTAACAATCTCAATTTTATAGATATATTATAAGATTTGATTGAACTATAATTTAATTGAATTTATTATTAAAACATATAATATTAATATTTTATACCAAATTACAATTTTAAAGCATCCAGTATATTAATTATTATCAGAACGACATTTTTTCTATATATATATATAGTTTTAACATTAATATATATTATCCATAGGTTAATATTTAGTTTGAATCCAGAATTATCTATAATATACATTATTCTTCAAAGTTTAGCATCAAGTTTTCTTAAAGCGCTTACATCAGATTCTTTCTCCAAGAGTTTCTTTGTTATCGCTTGAATTTCAAGTACACCTACCATATAAATATATAATATCATATATTTAAAGTAGATTTAATAATAGATATATTAATCATATTATTATTATTATTATTATATTATATAATATATGTTTATGTATATATAATTATTATATATATTATATATATCATATTTATATGACATTTTTAAGTGTATGAAAAAATGTTATATTGAAATTAGTTTAACCGAATAACTTATTGTACCTATATTTGTATTACTAGAATAGAATTTATTGAATTACTATATATATATATATCATATAATGTACATGTATATTGTATATGATCATTTAGATATAATAATCAAGTTTATATAGACAAAATATTAAGTATGCATTGAATACTATTCAATATGTTATTAAACACTCAGATATATTAAACTTATAAGTCCCATACTATAATTTATAATTAAAATATAAAATTATAATAATAAGTTATATTAATATTATACTAGATGATAGATTATAAAGTAGATCGATGATTAGTATAATAATAATAATAATATTATTAATAAAAATATTTTGAATATAATTTTATTAATATTATTAAAATCATTATACTAAGCATCGATCTAATTTATTATAAGTATAATGTTATGTAATTATTAAATATAATAAATATAAACATTATATGATGCTGATAAGTCTTTAACTAACCAGTTATGTTCTATAACGGACGATTCATTTTCAATACCGCTGGTATATTTAAATTTCCACCAGTGTTGTATTATCGGTAAATAACTGATCGTTTATTATTTTAATAATAGATTTGAATTGTTAACTTATAATACTAATGTTTAGTAATATATCTACATAATAATCTATTTCACGAGTTAATACTATATCCATAAATGATATATTATAAGTATTTTAAATTTAATTATTATTCAAATTAATATTAAATATATTATGATAAATCTATTTTCATGCATATTATGCTTTAATTAAACTACTTTTTGTTATATCTTTACTTGAATAATTTAATTTTGTATATTCTATATAATTAATTTTTATATTGTAGTAATACTATTAATTATATAAAAATTATTCAGTATAATATTTTTATAAAATATTGTAAACATTACCAAAGATAGTAAGATATTTCGGTCCAGCATTTATTTCGGTCCAGCAAAAAATAGGATATTTTCTATTTTTGCTGTACGACGAGAAAAATAGGAATCCGAGTAAATGCTGGACCGAATCTATGATTTTGAAGAATTCGGTCCAGCATTTGTTCGTACGACAAGCAAAACACGCATCGTGTGAACACCCTATTACGCAGCGTTATTATGCAATTCATCTATTACATCATATATAATAATACCGTGGCGGCGTTTGTTAATATTTTCATGACGTCATCTCGGCTGGTCATTACGTCATATATTTCAACATTAATTTTATTCATTATTATGTTAAATCGAATATATATCGGAAACAATTGTTTTAATACGATCAGGATAGAACATTTAATACAATATATCACGATCATGCCAACAATACGACGGTGAAGATACCCTCATTGGATGTGTGGACAATCTATAAGAAAGAGCGAAGGACACACGAGTAAGAAAACAAGAAGTCACAGTGACAACCGTAACCCGACAACGTCAGTGATTATGAAGCGTTGATTATTGCATATGTGATGTGGACTACTTATGTACTGCATATCTTATAACTTTATAACATCACACGTTATAGTGATCGTCACAGTGATCACACTAGAACTCTTATCTGCAATCTTGGAGAAGCTCAACAACAAGTTTTCAAATGGTCAGAATCTATGGCTATGGATCAGGATTAGGAAGAGCCGAAGAAAGTAAAGATAAAAGAAAAGGCTGGATGATAATGATAGGGCGACACTTTGTGGGAGACTTATACATCGCTGGGAAGGCGTAATGTGGCTTTTAATGTATACAATATTAATATTTAGATATATATATCTAAATAATATCATAGTCGATAGTAGATTAACATGTAGGAGATAGGAAATTTAACATGGTAGGTATATACCACAAATTGAAATGATCTTAATTTCACATATAAGCTTACATTTTAATTTGTTGTCTTTTTATATTGATAACACAACTTAATTACGTTATTAACTTAATATTTGTACCTACTAGTGGTGTTGGTGAAGATTAACTCCCATCCACCGGCTCCCCATGTTGCGTATAGGGGAATGGCAACTATATATAGTGGTTAACTGTGAATAACCAATAAGCAGTTCTGGACAAAATCCGGGCTGCTCTTTGTCAAGGCATACTACCCGTCAGACACCGAACAAGGTTACGTAAGGAGATATTGTAAGTAGAAAGTTGGATTTGGCAAGGCATTTCAATTATCATAGATACTTTATTTTGGCGTGGCATTTACACATTTACATTTATACATTTACACATTTACATTTACACATTTACATTTACACATTTACACTTTACTTATGAGTACTGCGTGCATGGAGTGTTCACCAGGGCTTAAACCCCTTCCTTTATATTGTCCAATGTCAATGATAATTCATTTCAAGGTAGACAGAATGACGGTCTAACTCCAAACCCGCAATGAAAGGGAACACTTGATATCGAAGATAAAATGACGAAACTGATCAGATGCAGACAATATATAAATATTGCCACAATGAATGTAAGAACCTTGAGAAAGAACTCTATGAATCAAGAAATATCAGAGTTATTAAATAAGCACAATATAAGTATAATTGGTGTAGTAGATCAGAAATTGGTACATACAGATGAAACACGATATGAAAGAATAGGAGAACAGACAATAATTACCACATCAGCATGAAGGAATAGTAATAATGTATCCTTAGGAAGAATTGGTATCATATTGAATAAGAAGACACTAGCATAATTATCTGGGATAATGAAATGGAACGAAAGTATAATGATAGCAAACTTTGATGGAAATCCAAAAACTACAATAATAATACATTACGCACCGTGTGAAGGTAGTGAGGAATCAGAAGACCATTACGAGTAATTAACTATCGCACCGTTTAAATTACAAAGCATAATGTCCTTATTATTATTGGTGACTTCAATGTACACTTCGGTAAAATATCCAATACCCATTTACTTTCCATGAATTAACAAATTCTAACGGAGAACTTGCTACAAACTTTGAAGAAGTTAATATTATTACAGCAAACACTATTTTTAGAAAGAGACAATATAGACTTTATTATGATACGTCGTAAATGGAGAAATAATTTAAGAACTGTGAAACATACAGAAGTTACATTAGCATCGGATCAGACCATAGTATAAATACGGTTATGATAAAACTACATATTTCTAAGAAGATAACCCCAATACATATAGGGTCCGTGCTGAAATACAAGGATAAAACCCTGGCATACGGTGACACGGTTACAAGAAGATACAGTGAACTAAATAATCTTAGTAAGAATATAGATCCACATATAATGTATGAACATTACATCATTGCTAACCAAGAAGCCTTAAAGACCCTGCTATCAAAGAAACATAAATATGTTATAAACACACTCCAATAGAGTACTATCATTGATTCATGTTAATAAGTAAATGAGCTTTTAAGAGACATATTGAAAGAGTACCGAAATTAAAAATGGCTTACAAGTTGCAATATTGAATCTGCAAGATGCACATGATACAATAGAAACTTATCAACTTAATACTGCTGTAAAACATATAGAGGACGCAAATAATCTAGCAAAATATGCAAAATTCTGGAAATTTATAAATGCTATAACTGGAAGAAATAATACTAAAAAAGGTATTATTAAAGCTACTAACAATGATGAAAGAGTTGAGAAATGGTATGAACATTTCAAAAATTTGCTCGGACAGTTCAATACCCTGAAAATAACGAATTTATACCAGAAATCATGATCACACAAAACGAGCTAAATATCCCAGAAACTGAATTCACATCTTTTGAATATCTGATAGTAAAGAATAAATTAATAGATAGAAAGGCAGCTGGACCAGGTAACATAGCTCCTGAAGCTCGAAGTTATATAATTGTGAATAAATAAATAATCGGCTCTCGTTATCATCATGTATACCTTAACATGAGAGATGATTTAAAGGGATATTAGAGAAATATGGTTATAAGTAGAAGCATAATATAAGTTCCTGGATGGTAATAAAGGTCTACACCAAATAAATAAAAATATCAATATATATAGGGGGGTTGGGGATGGAGGACTGGGCCTATATTAGATACCTAACTGCTGTTTTCTCTAACACAGAAGGTTTAGATAGTTTGTCACACTTCTCTCTTAACTGTCATTGAGGCTCATGGTGACACTCCCTGGCAACCACTTCAGTAAGTAGGCTAGCCTTAGCTAAGACAATTGACAGAGATATCTGCACTGTATCTGTTACGGAGGAGTTAATAGATAACCAACTGTCAAGAGCGGATGAAGATCATAGTAACGCAATAGTCAAGTGCACAACGTGTAGACGATCTAATATCTATAAGATATCAACTGATATGTACTGTTTGGAGAGGAGATAGGTGCCACCAAGTGTAATCAAGCCTACAGAAAGAACATATATATAACAATGTCAATTCTACAATGCAGGATCAGTCGAGGCTCGGATTATCAACTACCGCGCATACCATCAATGTTTACTATGATGAATGTGTTAAATCAGATACTGGATTAAATACATTATTGATAAAGACGACATCAATATTAATAACAGTAACGACAACAACAACAATAACGATATCAAAGGAGGCAACAAAGAAGATAATATGTACATGGAACGTCATTCGCGCGATATTGATTTTGTAGCTGATTCAGAAAGTTAATTTCAAACGCTAATAGACTCTTTTGAAAATAGTGCGCATCATATGGTATTGAAATAAGTCACGGGAAGAACAAGGTACTCATAAACGTTGATGCATTGGACCAAACATCATCTTATATGGAGAGCATATTGAGAATTTAAGATTTTTAAAATTTCTAGAATTTTCTAGAAAGCTTCAAATATCTTATCGCGATGCTTACGGAAAACGTAATGCGCAAGAAATAGATTTTAATTAGAATAGCAACAGAAATTGCATCAATGGTGAGAAGATTTGGTAATCTAGAGAAATTGAATTCAATATCAAAGAAAAGTTCGTAACATATTTAGAACTAACCATTTTACTATATGGCTGTGAATCCTGGAACTTGTTGGAAGAGTCTAGAAATAAAATATGTGCATTCGAATCTAAAGACGATGGAATACTTCTAAATATCACAGTCAAACAAAGGAAAACTAATATCTACGTATCCACCAAAATAAGAAGGGAAATAGGAATACGTATAAAAATTAATTTGTTTGGACATATATCTCTAGACATGAATCGCTAGCTAAGATAATATTGCAATATCCAGTTAAAAGGAGTAGAGTGAGAGACTTTCTAAAGAGAAACTGGATGGATGACATATTTGACTGTTAAAATCTGTACTTGCGCTAACTCCTAAGTAAGACTGCTGATACTGAGAAAGGAAGAAGTTGTGTTCGTTATTATCATGTCTTCCCCTACGACGATATCGTCACCGGACGAAAGTAACTAAGTAGGTATATATATATGTATTTATATTTAAAGACATAGTAAGATAACACAGAACATTTTATTTATCCAGAGTACATGTCAATATAATTATAATTAGAGATCCCACTTATATTTAAAAACATTACACAAGTTATTCGAAGATTCATAGACATTATATTTAATATATTATATATGAATATATTTTTGTGAGGATATTATCTGATAATATTGAGATAGTTATCAGGTATCTTCCAGAATAAACCGTAGATTTGTACGTATGATAACATGTAATTATATCTTGAAAACATTGATAGTTATGCACTAGCTAACTAGCTATTCAGGTGTTACTTCGTGCTATGGATCGATGTAGACTATAATATAGAGGAATGTTTAGAATAACTGCCTCCTCTATGCGGAACCACCTCTGTGTATAAGAATTGATCTATACGCGGAAATATTCCGTAAAAGACTGAAGAAACATATTTTGATATATTTTCAATATTTATTACTTTTTTTGAAATACTTTTAACAAAACAAAATATTGTTACATTTCTAAATACACGATTAAACTTTAGAGAGTTATTTCATTTCTGTTATGTAAGTGTCTACAGTATCAGTCTATTATTATAATTACTACTACTACATCGACGTTACTTATAGTATGCATACACATGCTGTAATGGATAAGATCGTAACGTGTGTATATAGTACTTAGGTAGGTATATATATACTAGGGTGGGTGGCCGGCTTCGCCCGTGTTCGATCGTAAGATTCACTTGGTGATGTAATACAGCTAGGTATATTGGTATATAGTATACATATATATGTAATGCAACTAAAAAAAGTATATGCATTTAGCTTTATTTGGCTCACTCGGGAAATAATGCGGATAAAAAAAACCTACGAATATTAAAACTTAACCCAACCTATCCGAAACAATGACGATAACTAAAACTCAAAATATCAATAAAAACATACACACACATATCACTATACTTTTATAGGTTCACTCGGTAAGTAATGCAGCTAAAAAAACCATCAATATTAAAACTTAATCCAATCTAACCATAACTGTGAAAATAACAATATAAATAAATATTATTTTATAGGCTCACTCGGGAAGTAATGCAGCTAAAAAAAACCACCAATATTAAAACTTAATCCAATTAACAACAACAATGAAAATAACTAATACTCCAAATATCAATGACAACACACACATATATCACTATACTTTTATAGGCTCACTCGGGAAGTAATGCAGCTAAAAAAAACCTATACAAATTAAAACTTAACCCAACCTAACCACAACTGTGAAATTAACAATATAAATGAATATGCTTTTATAGGCTCACTCTGGAAGTAATGCAGCTAAAAAACCTACACAAATTAAAACTTAACCCAACCTAACCACAACTGTGCAAATATCCTTGTATAGCTCACTCTGGAAGTAATTCAGCTAAAAAAACCTACACAAATTAAAACTTAACCCAACCTAACCACAACTGTGAAAATAACAATATAAATGAATATGATTTTATAGGCTCACACGGGAAGTAATGCAGCTAAAAAAAATTTACCAATATTAAAACTTATCCCAACCTAACCACAACTGTGAAAATATAAATATAAATGAATATGCTTTTATAGTCTCACACGGGAAGTAATGCAGCTAAAAAAAATCTACCAATATTAAAACTTAACCCAACCTAAACACAACAGTGACAATAAATATAACTAAAAATATCAATTACCACATACACACATATATATATATATATATATTTATATAGACTCACTCGGTATTTAATGCATATATAATTATAGAATATATTTTAGAAAAAATATTTTGTTATAAATCTATATTTTTTTCTTTGACCATATATATGATGACATTTGGCGAAATATTAAAACAGAGATGGAAACCCTATTATTCATATTTTCATGATTTTTCTGATTTTATTACATGTATTTTCGTACTCCTAATCTGATAAATTCATAATTTATACGAAAAATTTACCGGAAGTCGGTCAAATAGACTTTTCTAAAATCATGTATTTTTCACTTTTTCGGCCGTAGCTCGAAGAATATTAAACATAAGAAGTCACAATTTATCAAAGTATATTCTATTTTAATTAACTATTTAATAAAGTTAAAATTATTGAAATCGAATAATTATTGTAGATTTTGATTTTTTACATCACCTATGTTTAATAATTTATGTTTACATATCGTAGATAGGAAATAATTAATATAAACTCGTAACGTAAACAATATTAACTCGATTTTACTCGTTCGTGAACTTTTTCTCAATAATAGGGGTAAATAAATTCCGATTTACCAATTGTTATTTCGATATTCAAACCGGAAGTACCATTTCGTAAATCTACGTAATGTATTCGAAATTAAAGAAACTCATTTTTACGAAATTATTTACGATAAAATTCTCCACGATAATGTTTGTTATTAAAAATTTGCGTCGAATTTAAATTTTTCGATTACGTAAATCGATCAAAAAATGACACTATTTAACGATTATTGGTATCGCGTGAATACATATTCAAAAAAGTAAATCATTCATGTTACCCCCGCTGCCCCACTTTATCTCCCGACGTTTTCCTTACGTTTTCCTTACGGCGAATTTTAATTATTTGAATTTATATAAAATATAAAATATTAAATTTTAACGATAAAAACCCAAAATACTACCAGAAATATTGCCCGTAGATGAAAATGAGTGTGCGCATACTATGTATTCCTAAATATATTTCGGGTAGCTAACCTCATATGTATATAGTTGGCAAAAAAAATTTCAAATCGAGCATTATTTGAATTTAAGTATACGCTTTGTTGAGATTTTTGACGGAAAAAGATTTTTATGGGAAAGATATTTTGAAAAATTTTGAAAAAAAATCACACCTCAATTTAAAAAAATTATTTTCCTATCCGTTAACGTCGAGGTGGGGACGGCTCGGCCTGCGGCCTCGGCGTACGAGCCCGCCGCGCACCACCTAATTAAAGTATGTTTAGACGAATATATATATAGATATCTATACATATAAAAGAAAGTTAATTTAAATATTTATTTATTTATTTATTTATTTATATGCGTTCGATGTTTAAGAAAATGGCTCGACGGATTTACAAAATTTAAATTGCTACTAATTTTCTACGAAAAAAGTATTGTGGTTGTTCGGATGAATTTTTTATTTCCGCCTCTACACCGATCATAATTACATAAAACTGTCCTTTATCGACCTATTTCCCTCTATAGGGAAATCTTTTGATTTTAGAAAAAAATGTTTCACACATGAAATGTATGCGAATGTGAGGTGTTTCGTACAAATGTAATTATATTCACTTTACCATAATTAATGCATTCGTAAATGGCAATAAACGGTGATGACGTTTACGTTTTCGATATATTTAACGAAGAAATTTTAAATTTTTCAATAAACACTTAAATTTAAGTGTTTTTGTTATAAATAAATAAATTGTTTTCTATAAATAAATCTTTGTTTACATCTACATTGATAACGATTAGTTACTATTATACCCGGGCAACGCCGGGTCGTAGCCCGGAAAATTTTCGAGCAAATGAAATTAAATTGAATGATGAACAAAGAATAGTTTATAACAACATCTTACAAAGTGTAAATAACGAAGATGGAAAATTGTTTTTCCTGGATGCCCCCGCAGGAACTGGACACACTTTTTTGATTAATTTATTGCTAGCTAAAATGAAGATGGAAAATAAAGAACATATTGCCGTAGCATCATCAGGAATAGCAGCAACTATATTATTGAACGGTAGAACAGTCCATTCCATTTTTAAGATTCCAATACAGTTAAACGAAGATTACAATTGCAGCATAAAGAATAAATCAAAATCAGGGAAACTATTTAGAAGCTGTATATTTATTGTTTGGGATGAATGCACAATAACTCAGAAGCATTAGAAGCCGTCGATAAAATGGTAAGAGACATAGTAAACAAAGATAAGCCGATGGAAGGACATACATTAATACTTAGCAGAGATTTCAAACAAATCCTTCCAGTAGTTAAAAGCGGTACAAAGACAGACCACATAAATTCGTGTTTGAAAACTTCAGTAATGTGGAAAAATATAAGATTAATGAAATTAACTAAAAACATGAGAGTATTCTTATCAAACAATCAAGAGTCATCTCTTAGATATAGGTAATGGAATGACGCAGACAAATAATGGTATGGATATTATCCCGTGCGGAAATATAATGAAAAATATGAATGAACTCATCACGAAAATTTATTAAATGTAGAAGACAATTATTTGGATGAAAATTGGTTTTGCGAAAGATGTATATTAACACCTAAAAATGACAATGTATATATAATAAATCAACATTTACTAAATAAATTTCCAGGAGAGATGAAAATATATAGGTCCATAGACAGAGTACAAAAGAAAAGAAGTTGTATATAATCCCATAGAATTCTTGAATTACATTAAACTTTCCGGATTACCAGACCATAAACTAGCAATAAAAGTAGGAGCGCAAATCATGCTACTAAGAAATTTAAATCCCACAAAATTATGTAATGGATCCAGATTGATCATAACTAATTTACAAAATAATTTGATAGAAGCCAAAATACTAACGGGTCAATATAAGGGAGAAGAAGTCATGTTTCCCAAAATACCACTGATACCATCAGATTATCTCTTTAATTTTAGAAGATACCAATGTTCAATAAAACTGTGTTTTTACATGACAATAAACACATCTCAAGGACAAGCTTTTAAAGTCGTGGACTTAGATCTTGAAACCGAATGCTTCGCCTACGGTCAATTATATGTAGGCTGTTCAATAACACGCAAAGAAAAAAAATGATATATACTGGCCAAAGATTTTCATATGTATTATATAATATATATGAAAATCTTATATGAAAAACATATATGTTTATAAATAAGGAAATATAAATAAAATTCGTAATAATTATAATGTCATTCGTAATAGCAGGGCAACATTTAATACGTTATAATGACCACTACAAGTATAATACCCGGGCAACGCCGGGCCGAAGCCAGCTAGTATATATATATATATATATACTTGCTTGTATTGTAATACATATATAGTATATGATAAATATACTCTATTATAATATATATATATAGGATGTATTCATTCTATAGAGTTTTTGGATTCTGAATATATACTGTTGTATAATTTAATTAGTTATATACTTAAATATAAATGATATAAATGAATAACATATTATACTATAAGAATACTAGTATAGAATATTATTATTTTATATATTTATTAAATAAAATAAAATATTAGATACAAAAACATAATAATGTGTTATATATATATATGTTTATTTTTACCTCACTTTAAATTTATTCACTTTAGTAATTTTTTATCCAGTAGCACATAGTATGATATTACCGATAATATCGAGCTACTTAGAACTTAGAATACATTACCATAGTACATATAGTACCTAAAGTTAATGCAGCACCTAAATAGTACCTACAATTCTATTTAAGAACACACTAACGGCAATGATTTTCCTTCGGAAAATCTTTGCTAACTGTATTGAATATAACTTAATAGTTAGATATTAATGTTATATAATAGAAATGTATTGTGAATAATGTAAGTTGAATATAATCAATACATTCACATATATAATATATCACCCGAGTTTCGTAAAAGCCTCAGTCTGTTGTTAACTGATGATAAATGATTACAATGAATAACATCACAGGGGGTGGGGACTAGATATATTATAATAGATGAAGTAGTACGTGAAGGTTTATGAAGTCGTTAGTGATACATGATCATCGTAAGTGAGGGATTATAATGAATATATACAGCGAATATGTGCGGCCATCATTAATAATGAAATAGGTGTGCACTGTATGACGTAGGTTCTACACTCCCATATATAACGTACGTCGTATAATGCGCATGTATATTTAACCCGGTGTTTCACATGAATATCGCACATATCGCATGTTCACATGGTCAGTGATACGGTAACTGTTACAATATAAACACGTCTTCGCATCTTTAATAACATTACGATGCCTACTTGTTATGTAATACTTTATATCACGTGACATTGTAGCTTTGTTTCGTGACTATGATGGCCTAAAGGTAATCTCTAGGTAACCTCTACAGTCTATATAGCTTACATATAATCATTATTACTGGTAACAATAAGTAGGGATTACGTCACATGATGATGATAGCCGTATTGCGTAATCCGATACGCGTGTGTGCGTGTGTCCATGCGTATGTGTATAGCTATGTGTGTGCGATGTAGCGATAATACCCGTCCGATGTATGATAGCGCCACCTATTGTGTGGCGTACACGGTAATTGCTAGTGAAAACAAATGTACACGCAATATAAAGATGTATAGATGATGTAAATACCTGTATTGATGTCGAGTGTAGCTTATCGCTACCAACAACGTGATATCATCTCTCTCCATCTCTATCCACACATACACATACACATATACACACACATACATATATATATATATATATATATATATATATATAGTGAGAGAGAGAGAGAGAGCTGGAAGTTAATTAATAAAGTGACTGGATGGAGAAACCCAAAAAGAGGGAAAATCAAAGTCATTAGAAAGGAGGATTGTGTAAGAAAATGGCACGAACACTTTAAGAAACTGCTAGGTGAGAGACATAAACATGAAACAAGTTCTATACAAATCAAGACTATCAGTTAAAGTACCCTTTCTATACAAACTGAACCTTCACAAACGAAGAATATAGCAAGGTAAAGGAAAATCTAATAGACGGTAAATCTGCAGGGCCTGACGGAATCGCTCAAAAAATACGGCAACTTCGATCAACATCATGCTCGAGTACTCTAACAAGATACTCATTCGACACGAAATACCAACGCAATGGCTAAAATGTAAAATTGTTCAGTAATCTTGAAGAAGCAGAGATCTACAGAGGTATATCACTATTAGTAATAGCAGCTAAAATGATGAATAAAATGATACTAAATCGAAGTCAACTATACATAAACCATATACTACATCCCAATCAGAATGGATTCAGATCTGGAAGATCTACGACCTCATACGTATTAGCTCTAATACGTTTAATCGAAGGAGTAAAAAGTCATAATCTCAAGGCTATTATCATTTTTGTCGATGTCAAGAAGGCATACGACAGTATCAACGGGGAAATAATGCTCCGTATACTAAAATCATATGATATACCCCACAACATTATATAAGCTATCGCCTTAACGTATAAAGCCACTCACACAAAAGTTATAACACCTCACGGATATACCTTATATTTTCAAATAACAAAGGGTGTCTTGCAAGGTGACACTCTAGCGTCTTTTCTCATTGTGATTACACTGGATTACACCATGCGACAACCCATTGAAGGACGAGAAGCAGAATTCGGACTCGAAATAATACAAATACAAGGGAGCCGACATCCTGCAATACAGCTAACAGACCTCATTTACGCAGATGTTATAGCACTTGTATCACAGGAAGTCAAACAAACTCAGCAACTACTTATATCCATTGAAACAGAAGTATCTAATACTTGGTCTTCAACTGAACTAAGATGGCTAGCTCACAAAAGGATTTTGAAATTTGCAAAGCTTTATCATGGTTAGAAATACACATTATGAAAACAATCTGTAGCTCAAAAATGGAAAATATTCTGAAAATAAGAACCTTCAAAGTTACAATCGAACCTATATTATCATATGGTAGCGAATTCTGGACAATCGACTCCACAATGCGTAAGCAAATAGATGGTTATTATACCAGGTTACTTAGAATGACCACAAATATATCATGGAAAGATAAGGTCATCAATACAAAACAGTACAGCCAAATATCACTGAGGTGATAAAACAATGACAATTTAGACTAGCAGGTCACTGCATAAAAAACACCGACGAACTAGCACATAACTTAGTTTTATGGAAACCAAATAATTCATAGAAACCTAAGAAATTCATAGAAATATTAAAGAGCGACTGCGATTGTGAAGAAGACGAATTTAGAATACTGATGATGGACAGAGAAGGATGGAAAGCAATTACAAGATCTGGTTGAGTGGGAACTCGACTAAAATAAAAAGTAAGTATATATATATATATATGTATACTACCGTTATTGGGTATTAATTTGATTAAATTACCAATTAGCATTATCATATTTGTTGAAGATATTATTTTCATACGATACTATTTCGTATACGGGATAGACACCTCAATTGTATACAATACAAGTTATCACGATCATGTCAACGATACGACGTTGAAGATACCCTCATGGAAGGTGTGGACAATCTACAGAAAAGAGCGAAGGAAACACGAGTAAGAAAACTTGAAGTCACATTGACATGTCAGTGATTATGAAGCGTTGATTACTGAACATGTGATGTGGACTACTTATGTACTGCATATCTTATAACTTTATAACATCACACTTTAAATATATACATATATACATACATATATATAACTTTTATAAAAAATTGTAAAAGTTATTATTATTATCGGTATTATTATTATTATTCATCTGTAATTTGACAGGAATGTGGCGCCATTGCATGTCTTATTGAATGATGCTTGAATTTTGTTGGTAGTTTTAATTTTATAACATATTTGAGATATTTTTATATTTCACCTATTTATAATAATTTACTATTTTTATTAACAATTTATCTATATTAAAATGATATAAATTTACACATCTTTACTAATATATATTTTAATACATTTTAATATCATACATAATATATTAAATTATTTTATTATTTACTTTAATGTAAAGAATTGAAATATGATGATAACTTATATGTTCATAAACAGTATTTTATTATTTTTATTAATTTATATTTATATATATATCATCTATTTTATTTTTCATGTAATAATTATATTACAACGAATGCTAACACATGAATCATTATTATTTTATCAATACATTTACTAATTTTTTAATCTGTACATGAACATATTGGAGGTATCAACTAAATAAAGCTTTTCACTGATCCTCCATAGACGTATGCTATACATGGTATTTATTATGTCTATAAACTGATTTCATTCATATATATATATATATATATATTTAATTTAATTTAAAATGTTTTATTGACTACAAAATCACGTGGTGGTTATGGGCGTCATGAGGAGGAAACCAAAATAAAATAAATAAAGTACAATAAAAATGAAGGAAAAGGGAGGGTAGGTTACAATGTTAATAGGTACGTGGAGAGTTTACATTTAAATATTTACATGGATTTTTTTATTGCACGTCGTTGTATCATCTCAAGTTTAAGCATAATATTTATATGAGTCTACTGAAGACTAGCGAGTGTATTATAATTTTAGTCATTGAAAAAGTCAATTTATTGCGTGATTTTCTAATATTATAAAGAAAATAGTTGATATTGCGAATCATTATAGATATGTGGTCAGAGTAATCTAGGTGGGAGTTGATAGTGAAACCAAGAGTTGTTATGGATTCTGATGTAAGGAGGGCTAGTAGAAAGGGGTGGGTGATGATTAGGGGGTATACATATAGGTAGGTCTGGAGAGAATGATGGATTCAGTTTTGGTCATATTAAGTGATAGGGAATTCTGGGAGAACCAGTCAGTAAGTTCTGTGAGGCAGTTAAAAATAGACAGTTGAATAGAGTTGGAGTCACAGGAAATGGGAAAATAAGTATAAATTTGTAGATCATCGGCAAAGAGATGGTAGTGGATGTAAGTATATTTACGAAATATGGATTTTATGGGTAAAATATAAATAATAAAAAGTAAAGGACCAATCACGGAGCTTTGTGGAACGCCATGAGTGCTGATAAAGGGGGTAGAGAGGATGAGTTAATTTTCACTGAAGAGGAACTTAAGGAAAAGAATGACATAAACCAGCCGTGTACTTGACCATGAATACCGATTTCATTGAGTCGTAAAGAATGTCATGGTTTAGAGTGTCAAAGGCACTGGATAGCAAGGTAGCACGGGGCTTTGTTGTCAAGAGTTATGAGTAGATCATTAATGATAAGATTCAGTGCTCCGATAGGGTAAGTAAGCACTTTGAAACTAATCAATAATTGAATTGATAGTGATATAGTGTATAAGTTACATATATATATATATATATATATATATATATATATATATATATATGTTTTCAATATCTTTTCTTATATATTATTACTTTTGATATCTGATGGGTTCATAAGAGGAAAGTCTCCAATTAACGATACCTAAATGACAATTTGCAATAACGTATTCAATATTTAATATATATTTATATGTCAATTTTTAATTTTGTAATTATAGTAATATTATGGCAATAAATAATTATTTTATATTAAATGTTTTATATAATTGCATTGACTAGAATATTCAGGAAGTTAGAAAAACGAGATACATTATTAGAATTACTAAATAAATCGAAAAATTAGAGGGTTTTGGTGTTAGTTGAAATGAAAAGAATTGCCGATTTCTTGGCATATTATATCGATCAGAATTTCTTGCAACTAGTAACCATGGAGATATTTTGCAGAGAACTTGACGACATTTTGCGTAATATTAAAACCTATAAAGCACCTATATTAATTGCGACTTCTGTTGCAGCTCGTGGATTATATAAGTCACCGAAAGTTAAGAATGTTGTAAACTACGATATGCCAATATGTATTGAAGAATATGTTCATGGATTTGCTAGGGCCGTATGTATAGTAATAATGGTAAATACGTATGTTAGTATAAAAATAGGCATCTTAATTACTTTATTAACTTATTCTTATTATAAAATTTAAATATAAAATTTAAAAATACTTTTTGAGATTTCGTGGAAAACTTTAAATTTTATAATTTTCACTAAAAACTGAATTATGAAAAAAGTAATTTTAGTATTTAAAAATGAATACATAAATATGTTTCAAATACATTTATACGTAATTAAGATATTATTTTTACTTATATTCTAGAAATGTGCTTACAAACTAAAATATATTTATATTTCTAGGAACAATTTTGTTTGAGTTATCTCTTTAACTGTTTATGTATCTCTAATTACCCTATATCTATTGAACTGTTATATAACGCTAATTACCCTGTATCTCTTGAACTGTTTATATAACTCTAACTACCCTGTATCTATTGAACTGTTATATAACGCTAATTACCCTGTATCTCTTGAACTGTTTATATAACTATAACTACCCTGTATCTATTGAACTGTTATATAACTCTAATTACCCTGTATCTATTGAACTGTTTATATAACTCTAAGTACCCTGTATCTATTGAATTTTGTATATAACTCTAATTACCCTGTATCTATTGAACTGTTTATATAACTATAATTACCCTGTATAAGAGTTTACCCTTATAACCACGACGACGAAGGTCGAGCAGTACCATTGAGACGGGGTGATGCTGGAAGGTGACGGCACTACCAAGACTACCTGCTTCTGGAACGTTACAGATATGACTCCGTATTATTAACATAATTTTATAGCCACGCCCCTAAATATATTAGAAAATTAATATAAATATATGACACACAATTATATTAAATTATATTTTTCACATAAGATATTTTTTATATAATCTTAATTGATAATTATAATTCATTTCATCATAAATGTGTTCTCATTATAGTATAATATTATGATTAATATTAGTTATTTAATATAAACTTATACAAAATAAAAAAAAAGTTATTAAATATACATTTTATTATATTATAAATATAGCAATTATATTTATATATTAATAATAAATATATATACATATATATATATATATATATATATATTTATATATATATACATATAATTATGTGTATATACAAATTATAATTAACGAAACTGAGATTTGTTATCAAAGTTAGGAATAAGTTTACTTAACTCAATTGTGGAATACACAACTATCTCTGTCATTTGGATTATAATAGAATCTAGAAGATTGAGATACCATTGTATCACTCTCTCCACAGCTCACGTATACATATGTATATATGTATGAAATTGATATGAAGGGAAGATAATCTTCGATTGTCGTATTCTACTGATCAATTCTATTTGCTCTATCAATCTTGATTCATGCCAATCTCAAGTATTTCCTACGCTCTTCATCGGCTAGATCTTCCGGTATTCTATCCTAACATCATATTTAACATATATTACATACAATATTAAATTATAGATTATAATTGTATTATAAATAAATAATTATAGGTTTATTATATAAAGTAATTTGTGATTGTTTAAATGTTTAAAATAATATAAATAATGTATGTACCACAAACCAAAAAAAAAACAGTTTTACATTTATTGTAAGTGATAATTAATAGGTGGAGTAGAGTTTAGTGTAAATATATAAATATGGCTTATTGAATTAAGTATGCCATTATTATAAATTTTGTTCATTTATTTATTATCGTAAATCAATTTAAATCGATCTAAATATAACTATTTTAAAATTCGTTTTTAATATTATTTCATTGATTCTAATTATATAGTATTAACTTTATATATATATATATGAACCCGTATCAAGTGTCTAGTTGTGTGGTTTCTGTTCGGTGATCAGCTTGGTGTATGGTTGGGCATCCGACGGCTTTCAAGTACAGGTATTCGTAGAACCTAGCGGCAGTTCTAGGCGGTACACCTGCAGGCCTCGTGCGTCGTGGTTACGCCTACATCGGAGGGCGTAGTCGGCTATAGCGGCCATCTTGTTAGGGTACCGTACGACGTATTTTTCACCATGCGATTTTTCACAATTTTCACCATGCGATTACTTTTACGTGTAGTGATATCACTCCACCTTACCGTACGTCGTAGTACATCCGGTCTACGATGTCGGTGCTGAGCGAGACGCTGGTGTCGGTGGTGTGCTAGAGGGTGGAATCAATCTAGCCGTTTCTACGGGGTGGGTAGAGCATGGGAGGCTTAGTGGGGTTCAGCGATGCCCTAGTAGGTCTCCGTCGTCTGGACTTGGCGAAAAGACGCTTCCTTTTCGGCACATTGATCTCGAACTCTGTAGGACATATGTTTAACGTTAGGCATTATAGGGAATGTTAGGCAATACATGGAACGACAACCAATTAAATGACCAAATTCAAATATGAATAAAATATATAATGTTATTAATAATTATCTTTATACATATATATATTTTAAAAGATAAAAAAGTATTGGCAATAATTTATATATATATTTGATTATAAAAATAGAGTATATAGTAGTATCAAGTATCGCTTATCTATTTACATGTTAAACTCGCCTAATTGTGGATGAAACAAGAATGTCATCAAAGATAGATAAATATATCCTATCAGATACATTGTTAATATATGATATTACGATTAATCCATACAATCATTTGAAATAGAAAATACATATTAAATAATATTGACCAGTATGATTTGAAATAATTTAATATTTTATGTCATTTTTTCACTTACTGAAAAATTAAATCGAAAAACTTATCAAATAAATATATTTAAATACATTAAAACTACTACTTACAGAATAAACTACCTTCCGAGAAGACATACATCTTTAGATATCCCTATACACAAACTCTGCTGTAACTAGTACTACACTATAGCCTATGTATATAGCCTATAATGTGATAATGAGTTTAAACGTTACATCATAGCAAACCCTGTTGTAATACAGATGGCGACGACGAGAAGGATAGATTACCTGCTGAGAATTCCTCTATTGTCATCAACGCCAAGCTAATCTTTAGCTAAGTCTCGCCAACAACTCGCCTCTTATTCTCCGCAGTAATATCGATGAGCTGTCTATGAAAGTTAAAGAGGTAGGGTAGTGCTAGGCACATATTGTTATTAAAGGATGTTGAAGTATTTAATATTATCATAGATACGCAATTATGTATGTTAACACAATTAATACCTACTTCCCACTGTTGCTAGCGGTAGTATCGAAATCACTAATAAATCACTTTAGGTTTGACACAGTTTGTTTACAACAATGTTTTCATTGTTCTATTAAATTACATGCATTACAAATTAGCTTTTACTCACCACATAAATATACATAGTATTTAAGAACAACATATATTATTGCTTTTGTATATATTAGTAATTAAGTTTTAAATAATATTTTACATTTTAAAAGTGTATAATTAGGTACAAATTTATAATATAAACAACGAAAATTGAACCTATATAGGTGGCGCTGTTCATATTTTCTATACAAAATCGAATTACACAATTGTGCGTTAGTGTTATATCTTTCCTTACAAATCTTTGCTAACTACACAACGTATACGTAGTAGATATAGCTACTGATTATCCATGTAATCAACTGTCCCGCTACCAAACAAAGTCTTAGTGGGAGTACTGGGGATGAAACACCCAATCACCAGTTCCCCAGATTACTGGTATCAGGTAATTAAGCCATTAGATATAGCGGTAACCAATACACTTATATTTATAACTTGAACTAGTGTTGTACTACTCAATCTTGTCATTCCTTCACAGTTTTAGCTTTATATAAACATATAATATTTAAACATAAACATTATAATTAAGTAGACAACTTCTATGGGTAACCTAATTATGCATTACATCTTTGTAACCCATGCATTGACCACAGTGTAATACTACTTTCTGCAGACCACCCACATTATCACAGTATCTCTATTGAATTCAATGTATAGTTGTATACAATTCAGTGATATGCATTACATTTTGATAGACAACATGATGTAGCAATGAATAGCTATTAGAATACGGTAGACTAGCACTGTTCATTACATTGAATGTTTCACCTCGATAGTTGTTACATTGCCAAAGTAACAACACTTGACGATCATATATTGTGATCGAAGCTTCAAATAGGCAACACGTGTTATATTACAGATATTGGTTACAAACAGTTGCAGTCTGTGTAATGTATTATTATGTATATAATGTATATATCTTATGAGTAATCGTTTATAGAAATGAACAATAATAATTCTAACACTATTGGTCATGTTGTTTAGTAAATATTGTGATTAGCTTGAGATCTGGTAGCCAGTTATAAAGTTAAAATCTTCACCAGAACTTACTGGTATCCAATCGAACATATAACCGATTATTATTATTACGAAATGATCCATGTTAATATAAATGTCAATATTAAAGTCATCCTACATAAACACACTTACCGCTAACCTTACGTATGTTGCCAGTGGTATCGGGTATCATGTGGGGTGAGGGTAGTGACTGCTGCAGTCCTATAGGGGGCGTTAGTGGTTACTATGGAAGCCCTATAGGGGGCCCCCACCACCGAGGTAGGTGAGTCACCGTCTTCCTAGTCGAAGTGGTAGCTACGAGATCGTCGGGTGGGCGGGTGTTCATATCGATAGGGGCGGAGGGCAGGGGGTTATTACGATCGCGATTGTGATGATACTGGTGATACTGGTGGTGATGATGATGCTATTTATATATTAATAACATATTACATACATATTTGTATCTGCAAATTTCTCGCCGTAAATTATATTTACGGAGAGAATTTGTTGTTTTCGTACTTGTTTAATATGTTATATATATATATATATAGTTTTTAATTTGTTATTATATTTTATAGATATATAAAGTTATGAATGCAATGGCTACAGATAATATGTGCTTACTATTATATGTATTATACTATAGCATTTCTTTTATCGTGATACTATATATTCAATACAAATTTTAAATAAAATTTAAAAAATTTAAAAACAAATTTAATTTTAAAACACTCATAATACCTCTGTTATATTTTTAAAACTAATTTTGTATATTTGAAACTCCATAACTTTAGAATTATTGATCAAACTACATGAACATTTTAGAATTTATTTAAATTAGAATACTCTTCAGATATAGATATAAATCTAAAAATAATATCTGATTACATATATTGTATACAATATATTTATATTGCATTACATTTATAGAAATTTCTGGAATATTTATTATTTTAAAATTGGTGATATGTAGGTCCCATTCTCTTGGTATTATACTTAACAGTACATTTTAAATTTAGACTATATATATATACAGCTATAAATGTAATGTACAAGAAACAAACAACATTTAATTATTCTTTTATGTATTTCTATAGTGATTGTGCTTTTAGTAAAACAATAATTATAGATAAATATCCTATGTTACTATGTAAATAAATACCATGTTGCGCCGTCCCTAAATAATACACACAATATATATATATATATATATATATATAATATATAGAGACTTCCGATAGCATGTATAAGTATTTGAAGGTGTGATACCTTGAGTGCAGGCCCAACGTCGTATCAAGTCTGTGGACTCTTACAACACCGAAGATTGGTCTGGCAGCAGTCTGCACAACTCTGATCACGTATCAAACAAAACATCATTTGAAGATGAACCTTTTAAACATTTTAAAGTAAATATGCATCTTTACAACATGGTGTGCCAATCCTTGGAACATGAAGAGATTCGTTATGCCCACAGGACTAAGAAGTTAGAGCGAAAGAAGCAAGGTCTAAAACAGAAATATAGAGATGAGCTGAACATGTTGAAATCTAAGAAGATCGTTACTCGTAATCGTAATCGTAACAACAAGTCACTTGACGATAAGTTTCCTCTGGTGTTTCCATCTATATATATATATATATTATATATATATATAATATATATATATAATATATATATGCATAATACATACATTTAATTAAATACAAGTATACATTCCCTGCAAAATAACCACTTATTACCTAATTTATAGTAATACATAATTTGTGTATAACACAAAAGTAAAATATAATACCTTAAATTACGAATAACTAAAACTCCAAGTGATAATATTCAAAGCTAACCCACGGAAACTAATGAAACTCTCTCGAAAACGAAGAGATGGATCAAGGTTTTATTAAAGCTACAGTAACAACTGAAACTGGGTGACATATGTATATATATTTATATATATACAAACTAAATATATATATATATATATATAAATATATATATACAAACTATAGTTTGAATTTAAATTTAAATAATGTGATTATTATTATATTCTAAATATATATATATGAAATATTATGTATACTTCCATCAGAAAACATGCATTTTATGATATGTGTAATTATTATTTCTTTTCGAAATGTCAATACAAAATTAATGATATATATATATATAAGTTCAATTATATAATTTTTGAAAAAACAGTAAAAAAATAAAAAAACATAATTTTGGAACTAAAATAAAATTACATTGTTAAATATTTATAATAAATGATAACATTATCCCACAATATATGTAGATGATACTATAATAACTGCACAACACTGCAACATATTTAGTAGTAACACTAACAAGCCATGCCCTACTATGAAGGCGGATATTAACGTTAAGCAACGCGGAGGAGAATTATAACGATAACATCACGGATATCCTGACACACATCCGGGTCTACATCCGGGTCTACATACGGGTCTACATCTGGGTCTACATCTGGGTCTACATCTGGGTCTACATCTGGGTCTACATCTGGGTCTACATCTGGGTCTACATCCGGGTCTACATCTGGGTCTACATACCGCAGTGATGCTCTACTAGCGATATGTACATATATGTGTATATATGTATATATATATATATATATATAAATTCGTATATATATTATAAATAGGTCTACTAATAAATACATATATATTTAGTATATTCTAATATCTCACTTGTACAGTAAGTTTAAATATAATAAATGATCAATAATACATTATTAAATAATTTTGTAATAAATAAAATGTATATAAAATTGTATATATATATATATATATATATAATTTTCGTATATAATTATATTATCTATATTTCCTATATATTATTACTTATATATATATATATATATATATATATATATTTATAATCAAAAAATGTTATATAATTATTTATATATAATTTGTATAATATTAATCATTCATTTACACATATCTATAGATACTTTACTCGAGTAATTCAGAGTTAATGGTTTATACCAATAACTATGAATTAAGCGAGTGTGCAAACTGCATGACTGGAGCCAGCGAGCGTTGAAGCGTAACTCTCGCATAGGACAGACATGCGAGGACATATATATATATAGTTTCACAAGTTATTTGCGCGTTTTCGGAGAGGCGAACGTAAACAAAACGCAGGAGAAATTGCGTCTAGAAAGAGAGCTCATTGGAAAATGAGATTTATTGCAGCGTAAGTGGATTGTCCGAAGACAAAAGCGTGCGATCACCCTACCTAGGAGGTGAACCTGTACCGAGACCAAGTCCTATCCGCAGTCTACGAACGCGTCTACGATTCGATGAGAACGCACTCAACTATCGCGATACTGGACGGAGCGGATCATGTGCTGAATTCGACGGCAAACATCAAAGTACGTACTTTTTCACTTCGAATTGATGAATAATATGTAATTATTGTTAAAAATATATACTTAAAAACTTCACTATATATAGAGACATGCGCATGTCATACAGACATACACTAACTCTGTATACACGAATATATATATATATATATATATATATATATATATATATATATATGTGTGTGTGTGTATATTTCCCATAGCTATAGATATATTATACTATAATGATATTTTTCAAGTATAAATTATAACTGAAATATTCGGAATAAAAAAAATAAATATAAATTATTTCCTGTGTTTATAATTAAACTTAAATATATATATATATATATATATATATATATATATATATTTGTATTTAATAGTTATGATTCCACTTGGTATATATACATAACTAAGTATCTAATTAAGATACATTTAACATGACATAACAATTTATGAATTATAATATAATTAAATAATACACAATATATATGCATAATACATACATTTAATTAAATACAAGTACCTATACCTTCCCTGTAAAATAACCACTTATTACACTAATTTATAGTAATACATAATTGGTGTATAACACAAAAGTAAAATATAATACCTTAAATTACGAAATACCTAAAACTCCAAGTGATAATATTCAAAGCTAACCCTCGGAAACTAATGAAACTCTCTCGAAAACGAAGAAATGGATCAAGGTTTTATTAATTCTACAGTAACAACTGAAGCTGGGTGACATATATATATATATATATATATACAAACTATATATATGTATATATATATATATATATATATATAATCAGTAAGTAGTGATAGGTTATCAAAGGGTATTGATAATTTATGTTTATGTGGGTGTTAATGTTTATATATATATAATCAAATATAATTTATATATATTAATAATAATTGATTATTATTGTATATAAATGAAATACTTTCTTATATTACATGGTATATCATATATGTAGTAAATATACATTAGTGATTAAAACGAGTCGAGTCGAACCACTGTTAATCTCGACTCGAGTATAGTCGGATTGAGACTCGATCAATCTTTATTAAAACTAATTTAAATTATTTGATTACATTAAATAGTTTAAATGTTTAAATTATTTGACATATGTTGAAATAAAACATATTAATTATTTTATATAATTGAATATTATCTTATCTTTTATACTGAATATGTTAAGGCTCCGAAACAAAGTTGATCCGGTTTCATTTGAATAACTAATAATTATAATCATTTAAATCATCTACACATGCATACACATGCAGATATGCACAGGTATAATGTACATATACACAGTTATAAGGTTAACAGGTAGTTTAACCCTCTGAATCCCAAAAGGCATTAATCGTATACGATGTATACATTAGTTTTATGATTTAATTATTTTTCGTTTGGTGATTATAAACGAATATTAAAAAAATTCAGTATTTGAATTATATTAATAAAAATGTATAAAGAAATATTTAAAATACATATTTAAAAAAATTCTACCATGGTAAGGTGCACCTTTATTTGATATTAGTACATATATAATAATTTGTAATAATATAATTCAAATACTGAGTTTTTTTAATATATATATCTTATATTTTAAGCATTATGTTAAAATACAACATTATATAAAATTGATTATGAAAATACTTGATTAATTTTAACTAAATAAATATATTAATATATAAATTAAATAATTAATTAATATATAATATTTTTCATTTTATTATTAAGTAGAATGTTATAAACATTTTATATATTATAATCTATATGTATATTATAATATTTTATTGAGTATTTATTTATTTATTAAAATATGATTCTATTTTTAATTAAAAATTAATTATAATTATTATAATCAATTAAGTATACTATTACGAATAATAATTAAAATCCAATTTTCCAGATTTATATAATATATTATATATATATAATAAAGTATACTTTATAAAATAAATATAACTTGTAATATATAATTATCACTATTTGTAATACAAAAAGGTCGTACAGTGAAAACAAAATTATCTGAAAATTGAATGTTTTACAAGTCTCCTTAGCGTACACTTTTTTTTAAAATATACATTATTTTCACATTTTATTAAAAACGCTGGGATACTTCATACACTTAAATAATGTAATAAATAATGTAATAAATAATGTAATACATAATGTAATGACTGCAGTATTAACTATATCATATATCCTATAATATGGAATACATTATTTATTGTTAAACATATATGTCTATAAAAATACTATATTTTATTTATTTATATAAATATATATATATATATATATTAAAATATTAATTTACAGATATAAAAAATATATATTTGGTAATTAAAATATACATAACCAAATGTATTTGAATATATGTTCTGTATAATATACATTGCGATATATTTAATAATAATAGAAAATACATGACAATGGAAGCACTGTGTAGGGGTACCGTATCCCGTGTGTAACGAGCGACACCTATAGGCTAAGTTGTTCTGTAACCTAAACATAAAGAACGGAGAGATACTGGCAACGGTCAGCAGAGGAGAGGCCAGAGGTTAACAGTTGTTGTGTTGATTCAGAGTTATAGTCAGAAACACGTATATATTATCTAATATCGTGTATATATATAAGTATACAATTTGTGTTATATATTATTACTTTTATGATTAGTTCATAAGAGGAAAGTCTCCAAATACCGACTCCTAAATGACAATTTGTCCTAAATAACGTATTCAATATTTAATATATATGTATAATACTTTACTAAATATTATGTATATATATATACTTTTTTGATATTTATTAGTTACTGATATACAAGAGGGTTCGTTATTTGGAGGGTGTCAGTAGTTGGAGACTTTGCCCTACTTCCATACATACCTATATATAGGTCCGTTCTCGTGTATTACGATGAACCAATCATATAATTATAGTTATTATTATTACAATATAATATTTAGTATTATCCAATTATTATATACAGGTATTATAATATATTATAATATATTGTGAATTTATTCACATATATAATATATTATATATATATATATATATATATATATATATATATATATAGTTTCACAAGTTACTTGCGCGTTTTCGGAGAGGCGAACGTAAACAAAACGCAGGAGAAATTGCGTCTAGAAAGAGAGCTCATTGGAAAATGAGATTTATTGCAGCGTAAGTGGATTGTCCGAAGACAAAAGCGTGCGATCACCCTACCTAGGAGGTGAACCTGTACCGAGACCAAGTCCTATCCGCAGTCTACGAACGCGTCTACGATTCGATGAGAACGCACTCAACTATCGCGATACTGGACGGAGCGGATCATGTGCTGAATTCGACGGCAAACCTCAAAGTACGTACTTTTTCACTATGTGTAATTATTGTTCAAAATATATATTTAAAAACTTCACTATATATATAGAGACATGCGCATGTCATGCAGACATACACTAACTCTGTATACACGAATATATATATATGTATATATATATATATATATATATATATATATATATATATGTGTGTGTGTGTTTATCTTTCCCATAGATATAGATATATTATACTATAATGATATTTTTCAAGTATAAATTATAACTGAAATATTCGGAATAAAAAAAAATAAATATAAATTATTTCCTGTGTTTATAATTAAACTTAAATATATATATATATATATATATATATATATATATATATATATATATATATATATATATATATATATATATATATATATATATGTATATATATATATATATATTTGTATTTAATAGTTATGATTCCACTTGGTATATATACATAACTAAGTATCTAATTAAGATACATTTAACATGACATAACAATTTATGAATTATAATATCATTAAATAATACACAATATATATATGCATAATACATACATTTAATTAAATACAAGTATACATTCCCTGTAAAATAACCTCTTATTAAACTAATTTATAGTAATACATAATTGGTGTATAACACAAAAGTAAAATATAATACCTTAAATTACGAATAACTAAAACGCCAAGTGATAATAATCAAAGCTAACCCACGGAAACTAATGAAACTCTCTCGAAAACGACGAAATGGATCAAGGTTTTATTAAAGCTACAGTAACAACTGAAGCTGGGTGACATATGTATATATATATATATATATATATATATATATATATATATATATATATATATATATATATATATATATTTATATATATACAAACTATATTATATATATACACATATATATATATATATATATATATATATATATATATATATATATATATAATCAGTAAATAGTGATAGGTTATCAAAGGGTATTGATAATTTATGTTTATGTGGGTTTTAATGTTAACTACTATATATATATATAATCAAACATAATTTACATATATTAATAATAATTGATTATTATAGTATATAAATGAAATACTTTCTTATATTACATGGTATATCATATATGTAGTAAATCTACATTAGTGATTAAAACGTGTCGAGTCGAACCAAAGTTTAGCTCGACTCGAGTAAAGTCGGAATGACACTCGATAAATCTTTATTAAAACTAATTTAAATTATTTGATAATATTAAATAGTTTAAATGTTTAAATTATTTGACATATGTTGAAATAAAACATATTAATTATTTTATATAATTGAATATTATCTTATCTTTTATACTGAATATATTAAGGCTCCGAAACAAAGTTGATCCGGTTTCATTCGAATAACTAATTAAGTATAATTAATTAAGTATACTATTACGAATAATAATTAAAATCCATTATTCCTGATTTATATAATATATTATATACTTTATAAAATAAATATAACTTGTAATATATAATTATCACTATTTGTAATACAAAAAAGGTGCGATCAGTGAAAACAAAATTATATGATAATTGAATGTTTTACAAGTCTCTTTAGCGTACACTTTTTTTAAAATATACATTATTTTCACATTTTAATAAAAACGCTGGGATACTTCATACACTTAAATAATGTAATAAATAATGTAATACATAATGTAATGACTGCAGTATTAACTATGTCATATATTCTATAATAAGGAATACATTATTTATTGTTAAACATATATGTTTATAAAAATACTAAATTTTATTTATTTATATAAATATATATATATATATTAAAATATTAATTTACAGATATAAAAAATATATATATGGTAATTAAAATATACATAACCAAATGTATTTGAATATATGTTCTGTATAATATACATTGCGATATATTTAATAATAATAGAAAATACATGACAATGGAAGCACTGTGTAGGGGTACCGTACCCCATGTGTAACGAGCGACACCTATAGGCTAAGTTGTTCTGTAACCTAAACATAAAGAACGGATAGATACTGGCTACGGTCAGCAGAGGAGAGGTCAGAGGTTAACAGTTGTTGTGTTGATTCCGAGTTATAGTCAGAAACACGTATATATTATCTAATATCGTGTATATATATATAAGTATACAATTTGTCTTATATATTATTACTTTTATGATTAGTTCATAAGAGGAAAGTCTCCAAATACCGACTCCTAAATGACAATTTGTCCTAAATAACGTATTCAATATTTAATATATATGTCTAATACTTTACTAAATATTATGTATATATATATATACTTTTTTGATATTTATTAGTTACTGATATACAAGAGGGTTCGTTATTTGGAGGGTGTCAGTAGTTGGAGACTTTGCCCTACTTCCATACATACCTATATATAGGTCCGTTCTCGTGTATTACGATGAACCAATCATATAATTATAGTTATTATTATTACAATATAATATTCAGTATTATCCAATTATTATATACAGGTAATATAATATATTATAATATATTGTGAATTTATTCACATATATAATATTATATATATATATATATATATATATATATATATATATATATATATATATATATGTGTGTGTGTGTGTGTGTGTGTGTGTACTTATATTAAATACATATATGTATTAATTTATAAATATATTTTTGTTATTTTAATAAATTTCATTAATATATATATATATATATATATATATATATATATATATATATATATATATATAGTTGCACAAGTTACTTGCGCGTTTTCCGAGAGGCGAACGTAAACAAAACGCAGGAGAAATTACGTATAGAAAGAGAGCTCATTGGAAAATGAGATTTATTGCACTGTAAGTGGATTGTCCGAAGACAAAAGCGTGCGATCACCCTACCTAGGAGGTGAACCTGTACCGAGACCAAGTCCTATCCGCAGTCTACGAACGCGTCTACGATTCGATGAGAACGCACTCAACTATCGCGATACTGGACGGAGCGGATCATGTGCTGAATTCGACGGCAAACCTCAAAGTACGTACTTTTTCACTATGTGTAATTATTGTTCAAAATATATATTTAAAAACGTCACTATATATATAGAGACATGCGCATGTCATGCAGACATACACTAACTCTGTATACACGAATATATATATATATATATATATGTATATATATATATATATATATATATATATATATATATATATATATATATATGTGTGTGTGTTTATCTTTCCCATAGATATAGATATATTATACTATAATGATATTTTTCAAGTATAAATTATAACTGAAATATTCGGAATAAAAAAAAATATATATAAATTATTTCCTGTGTTTATAATTAAACTTAAATATATATATATATATATATATATATATATATATATATATATATATATATATATATATATATATATATGTATATATATATATATATATATTTGTATTTAATAGTTATGATTCCACTTGGTATATATACATAACTAAGTATCTAATTAAGATACATTTAACATGACATAACAATTTATGAATTATAATATCATTAAATAATACACAATATATATATGCATAATACATACATTTAATTAAATACAAGTATACATTCCCTGTAAAATAACCTCTTATTAAACTAATTTATAGTAATACATAATTGGTGTATAACACAAAAGTAAAATATAATACCTTAAATTACGAATAACTAAAACGCCAAGTGATAATAATCAAAGCTAACCCACGGAAACTAATGAAACTCTCTCGAAAACGACGAAATGGATCAAGGTTTTATTAAAGCTACAGTAACAACTGAAGCTGGGTGACATATGTATATATATATATATATATACATATATATATATATATATATATATATATATATATATATTTATATATATACAAACTATATTATATATATACATATATATATATATATATATATATATATATATATATATATATATTCAGTAAGTAGTGATAGGTTATCAAAGGGTATTGATAATTTATGTTTATGTGGGTTTTAATGTTAACTACTATATATATATATAATCAAATATAATGTACATATATTAATAATAATTGATTATTATTGTATATAAATGAAATACTTTCTTATATTACATAGTATATCATATATGTAGTAAATCTACATTAGTGATTAAAACGAGTCGAGTCGAACCAAAGTTTAGCTCGACTCGAGTAAAGTCGGAATGACACTCGATAAATCTTTATTAAAACTAATTTAAATTATTTGATTATATTAAATAGTTTAAATGTTTAAATTATTTGACATATGTTGAAATAAAACATATTAATTATTTTATATAATTGAATATTATCTTATCTTTTATACTGAATATATTAAGGCTCCGAAACAAAGTTGATCCGGTTTCATTCGAATAACTAATTAAGTATAATTAATTAAGTATACTATTACGAATAATAATTAAAATCCATTATTCCTGATTTATATAATATATTATATACTTTATAAAATAAATATAACTTGTAATATATAATTATCACTATTTGTAATACAAAAAAGGTGCGATCAGTGAAAACAAAATTATCTGATAATTGAATGTTTTACAAGTCTCTTTAGCGTACACTTTTTTTTAAATATACATTATTTTCACATTTTATTAAAAACGCTGGGATACTTCATACCTTTAAATAATGTAATAAATAATGTAATACATAATGTAATAAGTGCAGTATTAACTATATCATATATCCTATAATATGGAATACATTATTTATTGTTAAACATATATGTCTATAAAAATACTATATTTTATTTATTTATATAAATATATATATATATATATATATATTAAAATATTAATTTACAGATATAAAAAATATATATATGGTAATTAAAATATACATAACCAAATGTATTTGAATATATGTTCTGTATAATATACATTGCGATATATTTAATAATAATAGAAAATACATGACAATGGAAGCACTGTGTAGGGGTACCGTATCCCATGTGTAACGAGCGACACCTATAGACTAAGTTGTTCTGTAACCTAAACATAAAGAACGGATAGATACTGGCTACGGTCAGCAGAGGAGAGGTCAGAGGTTAACAGTTGTTGTGTTGATTCCGAGTTATAGTCAGAAACACGTATATATTATCTAATATCGTGTATATATATAAGTATACAATTTGTGTTATATATTATTACTTTTATGATTAGTTCATAAGAGGAAAGTCTCCAAATACCGACTCCTAAATGACAATTTGTCCTAAATAACGTATTCAATATTTAATATATATGTCTAATACTTTACTAAATATTATGTATATATATATATACTTTTTTGATATTTATTAGTTACAAGAGGGTTCGTTATTTGGAGGGTGTCAGTAGTTGGAGACTTTGCCCTACTTCCATACATACCTATATATAGGTCCGTTCTCGTGTATTACGATGAACCAATCATATAATTATAGTTATTATTATTACAATATAATATTTAGTATTATCCAATTATTATATACAGGTATTATAATATATTATAATATATTGTGAATTTATTCACATATATAATATATTATATATATATATATATATATATATATATATATATATATAGTTTCACAAGTTACTTGCGCGTTTTCGGAGAGGCGAACGTAAACAAAACGCGGGAGAAATTGCGTCTAGAAAGAGAGCTCATTGGAAAATGAGATTTATTGCAGCGTAAGTGGATTGTCCGAAGACAAAAGCGTGCGATCACCCTACCTAGGAGGTGAACCTGTACCGAGACAAAGTCCTATCCGCAGTCTACGAACGCGTCTACGATTCGATGAGAACGCACTCAACTATCGCGATACTGGACGGAGCGGATCATGTGCTGAATTCGACGGTATACCTCAAAGTACATACTTTTTCACTTCGAATTGATGAATAATATGTAATTATTGTTCAAAATATATACTTAAAAACTTCACTATATATAGAAACATGCGCATGTCATGCAGACATACACTAACTCTGTATACACGAATATATATATATGTATATATATATATATATATATATATATATATATGTGTGTGTGTTTATCTTTCCCATAGATATAGATATATTATACTATAATGATATTTTTCAAGTATAAATTATAACTGAAATATTCGGAATAAAAAAAAATAAATATAAATTATTTCCTGTGTTTATAATTAAACTTAAATATATATATATATATATATATATATATATATATATATATATATATATATATATATATATATATATGTATATATATATATATATATATATATATATTTGTATTTAATAGTTATGATTCCACTTGGTATATATACATAACTAAGTATCTAATTAAGATACATTTAACATGACATAACAATTTATGAATTATAATATCATTAAATAATACACAATATATATATGCATAATACATACATTTAATTAAATACAAGTATACATTCCCTGTAAAATAACCTCTTATTAAACTAATTTATAGTAATACATAATTGGTGTATAACACAAAAGTAAAATATAATGCCTTAAATTACGAATAACTAAAACGCCAAGTGATAATAATCAAAGCCTACCCACGGAAACTAATGAAACTCTCTCGAAAACGACGAAATGGATCAAGGTTTTATTAAAGCTACAGTAACAACTGAAGCTGGGTGACATATATATATATATATATATATATATATATATATATATATATATATTTATATATATACAAACTATATTATATATATACATATAAATTATCAATACGCTTTGATAACCTATCACTACTTACTGATTATATATATATATATATATATATATATATATATATTTATATATATACAAACTATATTATATATATACATATATATATATATATATATATATATATATATATATATATATATATATATATATAATCAGTAAGTATATTTAACTATATTTAACTATATTTGTAACTATATTTATATATATACAAACTATATTATATATATACATATATATATATATATATATATATATATATATATATATATATATATATATATATATATATAATCAGTAAGTAGTGATAGGTTATCAAAGCGTATTGATAATTTATGTTTATGTGGGTTTTAATGTTAACTACTATATATATAATCAAACATAATTTACATATATTAATAATAATTGATTATTATAGTATATAAATGAAATACTTTCTTATATTACATGGTATACCATATATGTAGTACATATATATTAGTGATTAAAACGAGTCGAGTCGAACCACCGTTAAGCTCGACTCGAGTATAGTCGGATTGAGACTCGATCAAACTTTATTAAAACTAATTTAAATTATTTGATTATATTAAATAGTTTAAATGTTTAAATTATTTGACATATGTTGAAATAAAACATATTAATTATTTTATATAATTGAATATTGTCTTATCTTTTATACTGAATATGTTAAGGCTCCGAAACAAAGTTGATCCGGTTTCATTTGAATAACTAATAATTATAATCATTTAAATCATCTACACATGCATACACATGCAGATATATACAGGTTTAATGTACATATACACAGTTATAAGTTTAACCGGTAGTTTAACCCTCTGAATCCCAAAAGGCATTAATCGTACATTAGTTTTATGATTTAATTATTTTTCGTTTGGTGATTATAAACGAATATTAAAAAAATTCAGTATTTGAATTATATTAATAAAAATGTATAAAGAAATATTTAAAATACATATTTAAAAAAATTCTACCACCTTTATTTGATATTAGTACATATATAATAATTTCTATTAATATAATTCAAATACTGAGTTTTTTTTAATATATATATCTTATATTTTGAGTATTATGTTAAAATACAACATTATATAAAATGTATTATGAAAATACTTGATTAATTTTAACTAAATAAATATATTAATGTAATATATAAATTAAATAATTAATTACTATATAATATTTTTTCAGTTTATTATTGAGTAGAATGTTATAAACATTTTATATATTATAATCTATATGTATATTATAATCTTTTATTGAGTATTTATTTATTTATTAAAATATGATTTTATTTTTAATTAAAAATTAATTATAATTATTATAATTAATTAAGTATACTATTACGAATAATAATTAAAATCCATTATTCCAGATTTATATAATATATTATATACTTTATAAAATAAATATAACTTGTAATATATAATTATCACTATTTGTAATACAAAAAAGGTGCTATCAGTGAAAACACAATTATCTGAAAATTGAATTATTTACAAGTCTCTAGCGTACACTTTTTTTTTAAATATACATTATTTTCACATTTTATTAAAAACGCTGGGATACTTCATACACTTAAATAATGTAATAAATAATGTAATACATAATTTAATGACTGCAGTATTAACTATATCATATATTCTATAATAAGGAATACATTATTTATTGTTAAACATATATGTTTATAAAAATACTAAATTTTATTTATTTATATAAATATATATATATATATATGTATGGTAGTTGATGAACATGTTCATTAGACCGGTTCGTACTCAATTTTTTTTCGTAATTTTATAAACCTTCACATCTGTGACAATTATGTATGCTATGATAAATAAGTGTTTACAATTTTAGACCTATATCTTAAATATTGTCATGTCACGAGACCTTTTAATTTTAACATTGAATTATATTATATATATATATATATATATATATATATATATATATATATATATATAGTTTCACAAGTTACTTGCGCGTTTTCGGAGAGGCGAACGTAAACAAAACGCAGGAGAAATTGCGTCTAGAAAAAGAGCGCATTGGAAAACTAGGTTTTGTTCACCGTATACGGTACTTATAAGTGGATTGTGAGAAGACAAAAGCGTGCGATCACCCTACCTAGGAGGTGAACCTGTACCGAGACAAAGTCCTATCCGCAGTCTACAAACGCGTCTACGATTCTATGAGAATGCACTCCACTATCGCGATACTGGACGGAGCGGATCATGTACTGAATTTGACGGCAAACCTCAAAGGACATACTTTTTCACTTCGAATTGATGAATAATGTGTAATTATTGTTCAAAATATATACTTAAAAACTTCACTATATATAGAGACATGTGCATGTCATGCAGACATACACTAACTCTGTATACACGAATATATATATATATATATATATATATATATATATTTGTATTTAATAGTTATGATTCCACTTGGTATATATATATACATAACTAAGTATCTAATTAAGATACATTTAACATGACATAACAATTTATGAATTATAATATAATTAAATAATACACAATATATATATATGCATAATACATACATTTAATTAAATACAAGTATACATTCCCTGTAAAATAACCTCTTATTAAACTAATTTATAGTAATACATAATTGGTGTATAACACAAAAGTAAAATATAATATCTTAAATTACGAATAACTAAAACGCCAAGTGATAATAATCAAAGCTAACCCACGGAAACTAATGAAACTCTCTCGAAAACGACGAAATGGATCAAGGTTTTATTAAAGCTACAGTAACAAATGAAGCTGGGTGACATATATATATATATATATATATATATATATATATATATATATATATATATATATATATATATATATATTTATATATATATATAAACTATATTATATAATAATAATAATAATATCAGATTGGCAAAAGCCTGGATGAAAGAAAAAGCATAGCTTGTCGAGTCTTTCACCCAATAGATTATAAGGAGAAAATTTGATAATTATATTAATATAATGAAAATAAAATAAAGGATAGGATAACATTATAATTAATAAGATAATTACAAGTATATTATTAATAGTTACACAAAAAAATTAATACAAAATTAAATAAAAACAAAATTTAAATTAAAAAAAAAAAAAAAATATTTTGTTAAGTATCAATTTTACATGTAATTTATATTGGTGACACGCATATTGACAATGGCGTCTCAACTTTCAAGGTGTGGGTTCGTCAAGTCCTATGCCTTAAGGATCATACTTGCGCCAAGAGCATGAACACTGGCAACATTTACCGCCAATAAATGCACCTTTACTCCCAACTACATACCACTATCGCTAATAATGCCACTCAATATGACACATCCAAAAATCTAAATAGAATTAATACATTTTATTTTTATTTGATTTTCATAAATAATTAAAAGTAAACAAATTTATAAAATAAACATCAACGATAAAATAAATATAGTAAAAAACTCCTCATAATCTTAATCATCATTTCATAAAATAATAAATTTAAATTATAAGTTAAAAGGGTATAACATAAATATAAAATATATAGTATTAAATAAAAATATAAAATAAATAATAAAATATAATATAAATAAAATATAAAGTCAATAATCAATAGTCATACATAATAATCATTAATATCATTAATCAATATATATCATTAGTCAATTATTACTGATCATTATCATTAGTTTATTATCTTTAGTCAAATATCATTAGTATAATTATCATTAATTCGTTATCCCAATTCAGTTATCATTAGTCAAATTCGTATCATTAGTTAATTATAAATAAAGTTAAAAATAAAATTAAAGTAATTAAATTCACTTCCTCTCCCTAAAATATAAAAACAATGTATATAATCTATAAAATAGTATAAAAAAAAGCGATAAAATAAAAAGTACAATTTTTTAAAGTGTCAATTGTAAAATGCACTATTAAAATTAAGTGTTATTATATAAACTTATCAAAACTTTTTTATAATTTGTACTAAATGATTTTAAATTATTTTTTATTCTTAAAACTTTTTTTAAATTATTCCATAACTGTGGTCCCATATTGGATATACAAAAATATTTTCTTTGCGTCCTTATTTTTATTCTATGAAATAAGAGATTATTGTAAGACTTCATTTTAAATAAATTCTGTAAATTCAAAGGTAGAGAATAATTTCTGGCCGTGAACATGAATTTAACAGTATTCAATTTAACAATATCATCAAACTTTAAATTATTATATTTAAAATAAAATGTATTGTACATTAATTAATTATTACATATACATCTTAAAGCTCTTTTTTGTAACATATTAATTTTTATAAGGTTCGAACTATAAGTATTTCCCCAAATATGGGCACAGTAATATAAGTGGGAATTAAAAAAAATAATTATAAAGTAAAACTAATGCTTTACTATTTAATTTTGATTTTACTTTATTTAAAATAGCAATAGATCTTGATAACTTTGTGCATACATAATGTATTTGTCTATTCCAGTCTAATTTATTGTCAATAATAATACCCAGAAATTTTATCATTTCTACGTTACGTATTTCTTTATTATCAATTTTAAGTTTTAATTTAACATTATCATTTATATTTCTTATATTGAATAATAAAATATTAGTTTTATATATATTTAATGACAATTTATTAATATTTAGCCATACATATAATTGATCAATTCCACATTGCATTTTATTCTCAAGCTTTGAAATAGATGTATCCGAAAAAATTAAGGTGGTATCATCCGCAAATAAAATAGGTTTGAAAATAGAGGATATATTAGGTAGATCGTTTATATATAATAAAAATAAAATAGGTCCTAATAGAGATCCTTGTGGAACTCCACACTTAATATTTTTTAAATTAGATTTAATATCTTTATTAAATACATATTGCATCATATTAGACAAATAGCTCTTTAAAAGGTCTAAAGAAATACCTCTTATCCCATATACATATAGCTTTTTTAAAAGAATATCATGATTTAATGTATCAAAAGCTTTTCGTAGATCAATCGATAATATAGCACATTTATTTAGATTTTCAAGCTTTTGACAAACAGTTTCAATAACATCATTATATATATATATAATCAGTAAGTAGTGATAGGTTATCAAAGGGTATTGTTAATTTATGTTTATGTGGTTTTTATGTTTATATATATATATATATATATAATCAAACATAATTTACATATATTAATAATAATTGATTATTATTGTATATAAATGAAATACTTTCTTATATTACATGGTATACCATATATGTAATACATATATATTAGTGATTAAAACGAGTCGAGTCGAACCACTGTTAAGGTCGACTCGAGTATAGTCGAATTGAGACTCGATCAATCTTTATTAAAACTAATTTAAATTATTTGATTATATTAAATGTTTAAATTATTTGACTTATGTTGAAATAAAACATATTAATTATTTTATATAATTGAATATTATCTTATCTTTTATACTGAATATGTTAAGGCTCCGAAACAAAGTTGATCCGATTTCATTTGAATAACTAATTATTATAATCATTTAAATCATCTACACATGCATACACATGCAGATATATACAGGGGTAATGTACATATACACAGTTATAAGTTTAACCGGTAGTTTAACCCTCTGAATCCCAAAAGGCATTAATCGTACATTAGTTTTATGATTTAATTATTTTTCGTTTGGTGATTATAAACGAATATTAAAAAAACTCAGTATTTGAATTATATTAATAAAAATTTATAAAGAAATATTTAAAATACATATTTAAAAAAATTCTACAACCTTCATTTGATATTAGTACATATATAATAATTTGTATTAATATAATTCAAATACTGATTTTTTTTAATATATATATCTTATATTTTGAGTATTATGTTAAAATACAACATTATATACAATTTATTATGAAAATAATTGATTAATTTTAACTAAATAAATATATTAATGTAATATATAAATTAAATAATTAATTATTTTATTAATTAATAATAAAAGTTATGTAATATAATTATTATATGTAGCTTCATTGGTGGTATTAATAATATAACGAACGCGATTTTTATGAAAATCAGAATAGTTCACACACTGTGCGCTGATTGGTTATATGGTGTCCGTTTTAATACATCTAGAGTGTCCGTATTATGGAGTTATATGACATCTAGATATATGCTTAAAACTAAATTAATATGTTATAACATATATAGAAAGTTTGTATATAATGTTTAGAATGTTTAATTTTTAATATATTGTTGTTTTATCAAATGTATATCGATATATTTGTATATTCTTAAGAGGTTTTAAGTTGAAGTGTGTTCATAGATTTAAAAAAGTATTACAAAAATTAGTTTATTGGATATATTAGCACTATTTTGATCAATTAAAATATAAAAAATCCTATTTAAATTATTTATATAATTATGAGTTTTATTCGAATATTTTTGTGTAGGATTTAAGGTTTCTGAGATAGCGAGTGTGTCCGTATTCGGTTACTTTCCCCTACTACAATGAACCTGATATCTTGCAGATGTGCACGACGTACATAATGCATGTGTTACAGTAATATTAACGATTAGCTGCAGCTCTCCATTAAGGCATGCCTCGGTTCCTTACAATAATTGGTTGTGTTCTCCGTCAACAGTGTCCGGTGACTCATCGTGTTCAACTGCAACACCTCAACGATGGAACACACTTCCTGATCAGATGCCATCTATATCGTTCAATATAACAATTAAAATAACCTATTATTATTGTAATATTGCTATGACGCATGAATCATGACTCATGATGGATATATTATTATTTAAGGAGTCTCTAAACCACGTTTTTAAATTAATAAATAAAAATAATTGTAAGCTAAAACTAAATAGAGGTGTTCCAAAAGTGATGTTCCCTAGTAATGTGTTAAGCATGTTCAAATAGATTGGCAATAATATGTGTATGTTAATATAAAATTCTTTTCAGTAATTTAAAGTTCTTTTAAATTAATGTATAATATAATCAATAATAAAATATATAATATATTATTAATATATATAATAATTTAAATGTTAATAAAATCGTATGCCTTGTATTTGAATAACATAATAGTAATAATATATGCTCGTGTATTTAATTTGTATAATACATTAATGTAATATATAAGTAATGGTACTTTTTTTATTAGTATAATATATATATATATATTTCTTATATTATAAATACCGTACATTTTAAATATTCAATATTGATAAATATATCTAAGCTACTGTATACATATATATATACCCAACCTGAAATACAAGACTTTTACGGATACTAACAATTATTTATAGAAATGCGTTATGTAATAATTAATATTAATGTATACATTAGTTACTATAGTAACTCGTATCGTAAACATGTCCTATATCTAGGTTAACTTTACGTTATTGTTCAACCTTTAGTGATTACATTACATTAATACGTATACGTATTAATGTAATAAACAATTAATAATACATTATTATTAATATTATATAGTAAGTAATAATAAGGAATATTATAATTAAATCAACAATGAATAATAATTAACTAATTAATAACATATATTAAATTAATTGTATTTAATTAAATATCGGTGAATTTAATTTAATTTAAATAAATCTCCCTTTACGAGTTAAAATTAACATGTATTATGATAAATTGTAGAACAATTAAATAAATAGTTTAATATCATATAATATAACCTTTACGTTTATTAATTAGTAGTTCATATCTATTAAATTCGGACATATTAAACTAAATAAAAAATGCGAACGTTTTAAACATTTGTTGACAAGCATAATAACAATGAAATTAAAATAAAATCTCCTAGCGAGTAAAATAATAAATATCCTAGCGAGTAAAATATAACCTAGCGATTAATTTATAATTTAATATTTAAATTATAAATTGATTAAACCAGTTAGATTAAATTGAAATTATCTTACAAATACTATCCTTAATAAATAACTATTATAATAATATGGTATACAATTTTGTATAAGTTGTTAAATGATTTTTATTTATTCCTATCATAATTCATTATAGAGAAAATTAGAGTTTTTAATATTTAAATTATATGAAATTTTTAAATTTCGAAAATATATACTATGAATTATTAATATATATAATAAGATTTACAAATTATATCTTATAATATCATATATAGAAATATAGTAATTATATACCTGCATATATTATACGATCTTTATATATATTACTATTATATTAAATATGATTATATATAATGATATTTTTTATAATTATATATAGTTATATATATATACTGATATTATACTATATTATGTATTGTTAACATATATTATAATATACATTAGAGCGGGAAACTGACTTAGCATTATATGTATTATAAATGAACTTGTCATTAAAATAAGCTATATAGGAATATAACAATAAAATATTTGAAATACATTTATATTTAATATGATATATTTAGGATAAACTACATAATAAATGATTATGTTTAACATTAATAAAATGTTATTTAGTTTAACATATGTTAAGAACAGTATAGAGTATATATATATATATATATATATATATATATATATATATATATATAAATATAGGTAAATATTATATATACTTAAATTATAATAATAATAGTTTAATTAGACTCGTTGTAAATAGTATAAACAATTCTCTACATATATATATATATATATATATATATATATATATATATATATATATACAATGAAAACTCGAAGTTACTCGATAATCTGGATAACTCGACATTACTACCTAAAACATGTGGAATTGTTTCCTGCGTTATTCATTTCCACTCGATAACCATAATATAACTTCACATACATATTTCTCAACACATTTGTTGTCAACATTTAGATTTAACTTATGTCTCGAGAGTGATCACTCATCAGTAGCTAATCCCGAGCATACAATCCTATAGGTTAATTATATAGCATAAAGTCGTCGTGGTTACTAACCACTTGCCTGCCTGCCTGCCTGCCTGCGATTAATGCTGACAGTAAATACTATCCAATTTAATAATCCTGGGAAATATAGCAACTTGGTTAATGAAAATGTAAATTATCATTAGTAATGGTCGACTCGCGAGATATAAGATTAAAAGCATAATAATTATACATTATAATATTGATTTACGATACATCACGTTATCTTATGGTAACTATAAGTTATAGATATAGTGACTATAATCAACTATGGTATAGTATTAAATATATAATACATATATTAACCATTTTATATAAACAAATAATAAAGTTTTAAACCATAAAACGTAAGAGTTGTTATTTTATCAATATTAAAAAATAGGAAATAAATAAATATAGGCATTTAAAAATTAAATGTTCAATGGTCTATAGACATTAATATTCTAGCCATTCTAGTATCTTTCGTGTGAATACAAATAAGACCTCCTATAACATATCAGGTTATAATAGGTATTTATAATAATCACTTACAAATATAAATAATAATTTATTTTAAATAATATATGTATGTATTATATTCAAATTAATTATATTCATTTATTTTAAATACCAAACAAAAGTGTATAATAATTATATACAAACAACAATAATAATAAATAAACAATTGATGATCAATAACTAGGTCGCAAAACTATGCTTATTATTAAAATAATGTTTATATAAAACCATTGTATAAAACATTACTGAATGTAATAAAGCGAAACACACAACTCTCGTCGTAGTAGAGATCGATGTGATATACTACCGGTATGCTATACACTGTATACAGTATACAGTAAACCTATAGGTTACAACGTTTGACATTAATGTCTATAATTTTATTAATTTAAAAAAATTGTATTTTCTTTTACATTAATACAATTGGGAAATGAAATACTATTTGATTAAACATTTATATTTTATAAATATATTTTTATATTAAAAATAAAAAAATTCTCTATAAAATATTTGTAAATAATTCTTGTTTATTTAAAAAAAAATTCAATCTTAGGAGAATCGAACAACCCAAATGGAAAGAGTTAAACAATTATTGTTTACATTTTCTAGATCAATTTATTCAACCTATATATATAATTATTGAATCCCTTTTATCATTTATATATAGTCAAGGACATTCAATAATACATTCATGTAAATAAAGGAGAGCTGGTTATGTCCTTCCCAATATCCTTCCCAATGTGGGGGAATATCATGTATAGCATAACCATTTCAAATATACATATTGATTATGTAATATTAAAAATTCGTAATAATCAAATGTAAATATACTATAAGTAACACCAAGGACTTGCTAATATTCTTGTTATGACGAAAATATATAATATTATATAATTCTATGAATTTATATTAATTACACAATGTTATTGTGTTCTATAATTATGTATATATATATATATATATATATATATATATATATAGGGTAATAAATAGTAGGACCCCATGGAACCGTCACTATATACATTAACTGAACATTATTAATGTTTTTATAAAGTTGAATATAAAATTATTTAATATACATTTTATTATGAAATTTATATAAATAATTATATACTCAAAATAAATATAAAATTGAATAATGATTACAATTGCAATTCTATCGATAACCTACTTACAAATATGGTATATTTCCACCATCCGTTATAGAATATATTTAATTCGTTATTGATTCCTGGGTATAATTTAAACATTTTCTATAAATAAGTTTACCCAAACGAAATACAACAACTTATTGAATATTTTGATATTGACTTATCTGTTAAATTAATAACTATTTAGCATGTTAACTACAATATAGTATATATATACTATATATAACCTACTTATTAGTTAATTTGATAAAAATGTATTATATTAATATAATTATAATTATAAGAATTTAAATGGCTCAGAACATCTATTTTTTAGGAGAGACATGCGCTATTATTCAATACAACATTTGCAGACAAAATGTATGAAATATATGTAACTTATTATATACTAAACATGTTTATTGCATATGCATATGCAAAACTATATATTCAGTCACCCCATCAGAGTTGAAACCACTCCACTAAACCAATGCGAATATCATAATTTTCGTATACACAAATCAGATGGTTTATATTTGTTCACATTTATATTTAAATTGTATGTAAATCACTTTGTTTTATTCTAATTGGCGAACATATTTTCGTATGAATATTCTCCCTTATAATTATCTCTTATTTCTATTCATCCAAACTGACGTCGGTTTTCACTTAATCAACCTATCATACATAAAACGTTTTCTCCGAAAATTCTAAAAGATCTCCGCCTTAATTCTTCTTCTTCTTCTCTACTTATATTTAACAATAATTGTAACTACTACATATCCAAAATATTTAAATCTAAGTCCATATATTACATTAATAAAATCAATAACCAATCATCTAAACCACGTGATTCATTTTATTTACCACTAATACTTATTACTTTCTCAAAAACAAATATTACACTTACCTAATATAGATAATATTTACTAAATATTGCTAAAAAATAAATGATGATATGAATTCGTAGACTACGTTTCTCGGGATGTATCTCGTTCATATATTTACTTATGATTTAAACAATCGTCTCTATAATAGCTGCGTCTTTAAGACACGCCCATAATGACATAACTGGAGGCTGGAGAAGTTATTAGCTTCAGTCGGTCATACTTGAATGTATGTTTTAATTACGATTATAGATTAATACAATATCATTATTAACAGATACAATGCATATGCATTTTTATCTTTTATATTTGTAAAATAAAAATAAGTTAAATAAATATTATTATATATATATATCGACATATATATATATATATATATATAGTCATTCTTTACGGGAACGGCTGACAATCAAAAATATACCTAATGGGCATACCTTTTTTTAACAATAGGTATCAATTTGAAATTTTATATTATACTTAATTAATATATATAATATAATGTTCCATATTTGGTTTTATAAAATAATCATTAATGACAAATATACAAAATAATTGTCAACCTAAAAAAACCCACGCAAAGTATACCGGAATGGTATTCAATTTTATTCATGCATAATAAACACGAATGGGGTTACAATTAAGATTGCATATAATCCGCTACTAGGTATCCATTATTTATGATGAATCATATACTCTAGTTTCATATTATAATGAGAATATTCAATGCGCATGCGTTATTTTAATCATTGATGTAAATAAACTATAATTTTAATTCATTTGAATATATTCATCTAAACAAGTTATACAGACAATTATATGTTAGTTTTTTATTAATATAATATTTTTAAATAATATATTTATAAATTAAATTGTAAATTGAATTAACAGTTAATTATATACAACATTTTTAATATTATCTATATATTTTAAATTATTTAAAAAATACAATTTGAAATATTCAATAATTGAATATAACATGTGTTTTTAAATCTGCTTTATATTATTAAATTTATTTTTCGTAATAATTATTAATACAATAATTTAATTTATAATAAATAATTGTGAATATTAAAGTTATAATAATAGTATTGTGAATAAAATATGGAAACTTTTTATTTTGATTACTCGAGTAACAGTATTAAATTAGATTTGAATTAATCAATATATTAATAATATATTATATTATGTGCAAATACACATAACTAATAAACACCATACAAATACAATAACGCGATTTTAAACTCTAAATCTAAAACATGCTCACTAGACATATTTTAAATGTTGTGTATAATATTATATGAAATATAATTATAAAAATGATTATTGATAATTGTATAACATAAATTATTGTTAAATTTATAATATTGTCAACTAGATAAATCATTTATTAAATTAATTTATATTAATTAAATAAATGATGTAATCATTACAGTAATGCTCAATTTACATTCTTAATATTTATTTACTTATCATAATGATAATCATTATATATAATAAAAATTCATAATATAATAGTATTATTAATACACATAATATATTTACTATAATATTACTTGTTTAGTAATGTATACATAATTGTTGATAATTATTTTATAATAATTTATTATAGTATAATTTTAAATATGATAATTTATTAACTAAAATTAATAAAATCGTATTCATTTAGTGTTAAAATTATATTATTATGTTTAGTATATTATTATCTGTATAATCATATAGTGTTTAATAATTAATATTTATACATCATAATTATAGTATGATTTATAACTTATATTTTAATAACATGTTTAGTATTAATTACGGTAGAAAATAATCTTGTACGAGATCATTTCGGACTATATAATCTAGTACGTCTTATTAAATTTATTCTAAAAGTATTATTTATGAATTTAATATTATAGTTATCTTAATTTCGACTCTATAGTCATCATTTATATACATATATATATATATTATATTTTCCATCAGTAATTAATAATTAAATATAAATATTAGAATAATTCTATAATTATGAAAACACTTAATTTTACAAGTCGTAAGAGAGTACTAATAACTTATTTAATAACTTAGTAATAAGTCGTACTTTTAAATTACGTACATTCTAATTACCTCGTGCCATAATAATTTAATTATTAATTACTCATATAAATTTATTAAAGTAATCTCTGACGACTTTTTGAGTAATCTATTGACTTATTTTGTCAATAAGTAATTTTATTTATAGACCAATTTAACTTATCTATAAAAAAACTTATCTAAAATTAATCTTGTACGAGGTCATTTCGGACTATGTAATCTAGTACGTCTTATTAAATTTAGTTTATTCTAAAAGTATTATTTATGAATTTAACATTATAGTTATCTTAAATTATTTTAATTTCTAATCTAGATTTATTATTTATATACATATTTGTATATATTATATTTTCCATCAATAATTAATGATTAAATATAAATATTAGAATAATAATTGTAGAATTATGAAAACACTTAACTTTACAAGTGGTACGAGGTTACTAATGAGTAGTGATATTACTTAATTCTTAATTACTCATATTAATTTATTAAAGTAATCTCTGACGACTTATTTAGTAATCTATTAAGACTTATTCCGCCAATAAGTAATTTTATTTATAAAACAAATTTAACTTATATATATATTAATAAATATAGTTATCTATATTTATACTTATCTATATTTTTCTAATTTCTATATCCAGGACACTGTTGGGGCAATAAAGTGAACCTGGCGAGATATGTTCCTCTCTGAATGTCATCTCATAAATGACGTATCGTGGGTGCCTATAAAGAACTATATACAGCAGTCGATGGACGATATAGTATGCATGTCTGGTGCTCTACTAAATGTGATGAGAGATATAAATGATCTGAGAATGCGATTCATAAAGTGCCGAAAAAGCTTGCCATAGTAAGGTAAATTAATTTTGTGTATATAAATATATATATATATTTATTAATTAAGAGGATCTCAATGGATAAATTAGTTAATATCAGAAAAAATTGTAATATGTACTAGTGATCTAAAAATTCAAATCTTTGCTTGTCTTCGAAGACTTTCAAATCATTAAAAAAATGTTTGGAGACATCAAATCTCTACCATGTCATGTATTCGAAGACATTCAAATCACCAAAAAAATGTTTGAAGACATCAAATCTTTACCAATTCCTGTATTCGAAGACTTTCAAATCATAAAACAATGTTTGTCACATAAATTATTGAATTTATTGATAGTAAAAACTTCCCATCATCTAATATACAGTTGATCCCCTTTACTTCTACAAACAAAGTATAATGTGAGAGCACAGTAAACATAAACAAATTCCATTGCAGATTTCCTACATACCTACTATAGCTACATATCTACATGAATACCTACTTACCCACCTATATACCTACCTACTTACCAACCTAAGTATATGCATGACTACCTACCCAGCCACCTACATGCCCATATACATACCCTACCCAACAACCCGCCTACCTATCTATCTACCTACTCACATATCTACCTATCCATCCACCTAACTACCCACCCATACATATATCTACCTGACTACCTACCCATCCACCTACTTGCCTATATGCATACCCTACCACCAACCTACTTACCTACCCACCCACTCATATACCTAAATATCTTCCTGAGTACCTACTTACCTATATGCATACACTACCCTACCACCCACCTAACTATCTATCTACCTTTCCACCCACCCACCTAACTACCCACCCATATCTCTCTACCTTCATGACTACCTACCAACCTACTTGCCTATATAACTACCCTATCACCCACCTACCTACCTCCTATCTACCCACCCATCCATATATCTACCTACATACATACCTCCCTGCCCTACAACCTACCTAACTATACTACCCACCTATCTACCTACATACATACCTATCTACTTTCCCAATGTATATATATATGTAGGTCCTACATACCTGACTGCCTACCTCCCCACCTGTATACTTGCCTACATATTTGCCTGACTATCTATCCATCTACACATATACCTACCTGCATACCTATCTAACTAAATAAACACCTACCTACATACATGCATATATACACACATATATAATATACAAACACTAAAATAGTTAATAAGTGTACATATTTCTCTACATAGAGTTATATATTGAGAGTGTATCATACACTAAATGCCATCCAATGTATCATATAAAATCGATTCATGAGTATTATATAATAATAATTTAGGATATGCAATTAGCTACCTGTCCTTATCTATTATCTATTAATATACGTTTGTTCACTAATTTAGTTCCCTACATCTATATTAATAATCTATCACTCTGATCGTATAAATTCTCCTTTTTTTTCGAGTTTATTCCAAATATTTAATAAGTTCGATTAGTACTATAATTTGGAATAAACTCGAAAAAAAAGGAGCATTTATTGTATATATATATACATATAAATAATGACTTATATAATTTATAAGTATATAAATTACATATTACGTATAATAATGTGGCTACAATACTATGATAAATAGTGAATTTAATCCATACAAATTTTTGAAAATTAAATAGGTGTGACTCGAATTGACTCGAAAATTAGATTTAAGATTTGAAATAATAATTTATATAAATGTTTGAAAATGATGTGACTCGATTTGAAACTTGAATTGAAAGATTTGAAAATTTAGATCACTAATATGTACTATTAATTGATGATATAGCATATATAACATATATGTTATTTAGTAACTATGAACAAATTACCAATTAAATAAGTTTTTAAATAACATAAAAAGCATATTTTATAGCATGATATTTAAAATATATTGTTATATAATATTTTATATCTAATATATAAATTCTATAAAAATTACATTTATATATAGATAAAAAAACTTATTAATTATTAACTTTAACTTATAAACTATTAACTATTATTTTATAATATTGATTTTATATTAGCTGAATGCATAATGTAATTACTTTACAATTTATTTATTGTTGACTTTTCAAATGCATTTTACTAGAAATAATATATGCTATGTTTACATATATAAATGAATGTTTAGATAAAAGTACAAAGCTATCTACCTAATTATTTTTCTATATATAATTAACATATATATGAATAATATAACAAAACCCATATTCAAAAATAGAATTATTATTTGTAAAATATATATTTGTTACTTTTATGTAATAGATATGATTTTCTTTCCTTTTTAGATAATAAAAAAAATAGTTTAAATCAATAAATAGTATTTTAGAAACATTTAAAAAAAAGAGAAAATGCTTCCTTATCTCTACATATATGAATTCAACAAAATGGCCGTCTCAAAAATACATATTGCACCTACCACCACCAAACTTACTACAGCTAAATAATTTTTAGATCTTTGCCGATAATTTATATACTCCAATATGCATGTTTTATTTGGTTCATTTTATATCACTATTTAATCGTATATAATATTTATTATCATACTTAATTATCTACTAACTATTTTTTATATATATAAATTACTCATATATACATATATGTTACTCAAAATATCAGTAACTATTAAGTATATATATATTTATTAATATATTTAAATTATATAGAATTGGATACCTGCAATCCAGTTTATTTGATGAGTTTCAACACGGTATCATGTACTGATTAACGTTAGTAATATATAACACTTTAAATTATTTACTAATTAATATTTTGTTTCAATTATATAGTTTAAAACTACAAAAAAAACTATTTTGAAATAAATTACAGGAAGCAGCTCTCGGACTCAGATGCAATGCTTGTAACAAGATGAATAACTTCAAATCCTTCTGTAGGAGCAGACATTACTATAAGAACTATAAGAAACAGGAGTCCACTAAATTACATCAAACTTACATGTAGCAGACCAGGACATAAGATACAAGGTTTTTATTAAATTATGTTAAACTATTCATACCCTTTAAAAATAGAACATATATATTATTTAAAGTTGACAAAGGGTCTTAAAGTAATGTACTATCCTTTAAGGTATACAATAACATTAGAAAGCCTACTTAACTAACCCCTATCCATACATACTCTTAGCATATGAAAATAAACCTATTGCGACCTACGGCATAACAATAATATGTTATAATTATAATGGCATATTATACGATATAAACTTCACTATAGTCGAATCCCCACAACCCCCTATAATATGACTAATAGACACATCTGCAGAAGGCTAAGCCTCATAAAAATATTATGCACAGACATAATCCCACCTATATCAAAACCACCCGCCAAAAATGATACCAGAATATTCCCCGTAACACTTCAAATAAGCCTCGACAAATAAGTACGACCCTTGTTACATGCGAATAAATGTGTCGAAATCAACTTTAAAGTATATATAGAACTATAGCGTATGATGTCCAAAGGAATCATCATATCGGTAAATAAGCCTACAGCATAGGTATCCAGCATAACATATGCACCAAAGAAGTAAGGCGACATCATGATATTATATGTAATATGGTATTCCAACCAATGCGAAAGATTCCAGACACATCCAATAAGCAATTGGAAACTACCACCAAACATCAGAAGCATACCATATATGTCCTCCACTAATAGGACATCACCCACATTTCATCCAGTCCTCACTACCTAGCATCAAATGAATTCATAGAAAGACACGTTCAGACCATAAAGAACATTATAAAAAATACAGACATCAATAAGATAACTAAAGCACTACTATCTTAGAGAAATAACCCTCAAAATATGATGACCCCAGCCCTCTACACCTACTCTTACATCAATCCAAACATCAGAACGCACGAAACTACAAACACATCAAACAGACATAAATTAACTAGATGACATTACTTGCAAGAAAACTGCATACATCGTACATAACGTTCAAATCTGTCAAATTCGAGACTCCTTAAAATTCACATGATCCCCAGCTACCATTGTCAAGAAACGAACCAGAATCATATGTCATGTGTACCCATACGGGAAACATCCTATGACGTACAAGACATAAAATACGATCAACACCTACAACTAACCCCAAGAAAATTACACCACCATAGAGAATACCCCCACTCAAACACTACATTTATCTAATTACCCAACACCACCATCTGATAATAATACCATCCTCTCACACACAGCTATTATAGAACAAAATCAGCTTAGGAAACTATACGCCGAAGCTCCAGGAACAGGCACACTCCCTACCGATTTGTCCTGTAATATATCTTCTTCTTAGAAGAGGTGATGTTATGTTATTATCACTATTACTTTGTGTATTATTATTATTATCTCGCATTATACTAACACACGCCGAGTGCTAGGGATATGCCCATACATCACCGTCTCACATGATTAAGCAATGCTAGACGCCTATCTATAAGAGCCGTGATAAATGTACAAAGTTAATAAATAATGTATTTAACGCATTGATTCTTTTTCTAATAACTTAACAACTTGTATATACAAATATACTTTAATATAAATACATTTCTGATTAATGATTCATATACAAATATACTAAATTTGATTTTGATAATTATGTTAATGTTTGAATCAAATAATAATATTTATGTAATGTATTATTCTAATATAATTACACTAACAAATATAAATAAATGAAATACAATTAAATATATTTATGATTATTTGATACAAATACATAAAATCTGTTTTTGATATAAATTAAATTATTAATGTTGATCAAATATAAAGATTTATATAAGTTTTCAAGAATAATTAATTGATTATTGTTTAAATGAATATAACATAATTGATACAATTGATATATTTAGTATTTTAATTTGAAATAAAATTGACATGTAAGAATCCATAATTAATTTATTATTCTTTTATACAAGAAAATATTAATGACTAATATATATATATATTTTTATAAATATTTAAATATAATATACATATTAGTGTTGTAAATGATGTCGGGTAGTTTCGGGTAATTGACTACATGGAAGGTTTCGGGTATCAAAATATGATTTTGGTTCAATTACGATTTAAATACTAATAACTTATCATTATCGAAAATATAAAAAATGCTTATTTAAAATTATAGTAAAAGTATTTTATACAATATAAAATAAAATCAACAATATAATTCGTTATCAATTAATTAGACAATAATTTTGTTATCAATGAGTTAATATATAATACATAATGTTACGGGTCGTGTACGGCAGAAATGCAGAATCAGGAATCGCTATAATTAATAAAAAATAGATAGATAAACAATAAAAAACATAGCAAAGCTAGCTCGGGTATGGCTATTATATCTATAAAGTCTATTCCACACCTAAACTATATGGAAATCCCTCGTATAATTATATACATTTTTACATGTATTAATTAAAATGTTAACATTATATTGAATTTATTAGGGAGAGTTAAAGTGAGGTATATAAATAGAAGTAAAACGTAAATACCTACGAATATTCGCATGCATTTTGAAAATAATTATGTTTTTATAGAAACGTTTGATATTCGCAAGTGAGGTTGTTTCGTGCGTATATTTTCATGTGTGGCATCACTTTAAAATATAATTCTAAATGATTCTAATACTCGCCACTTTGGATTGAGGTATATATATATATACCAGATTAAACATTTTGTATATCTATATACATATCCCATTATATTTATATTGAATTAATACCAAAGATTTTCCGAAGGAAAGATATAACACTTACGCGAAATCGTGTTTTTCGAATTTGTATACAAAATACCCCAGTGCCACCTATAGCGGGTTACTTTTAGGAACTATGTGTTATCTATAATGTAAATTCGTATTTAACTAAACACTTTTAAAATGTTAAATAATATGCTTTAAATTAATATTTATATGATGAAAACTAAGTGTTCATTACTAATATATAACAAACAAATATGATATGTATGTTTTAAATGCTATAAGTATATATTTAGTAAATAAAAGCTAATTTATATTGCATGTAATTTAATAGAGCAATGAAAAAATTGTTGTATGCAAATAGAGCCTAACCTAAATCTATTTCAGTGATTTCGATACTACTGCTAGCAGCAGCAGGGGATATTACTAAATTATGTTGCATGTATAGGGAGTGTTATATCTTTGCTTCGCAAAATCTTTGTTAATACTAAATAAATAGGCTTACATAATTATATAAGTGTGTATATATTATAATAATTATATAATAATAATATATATTTATTGAATACAATACAAAAAGCGGATACAAATATGATTATTAATCTATGTGTTAATAATATCGAATATATACTATTACAAAATATAAATTATTGAATGAATCATGATTGCATAAGTATTATAAATTAATTAAAACATGCATAATTCCTATCTACACCATGTATTATTTTTACTATTTTTTTTGTGCATAACTTTTTTTTAAATAAAAATAAACTAAAATACTTCTATTATAGAATTTAATAATATGTCTAATGATATCAAATTTATTATAATAGCATCAATATAAAAAATCGTATTCCTATGGTTTTATTTATATCGTACAAATACATTATAGTTGGGTTATTCGTAGACTATAAATGTATAGTATTTACATTTTATACTAGTTTGGAAATATTAAAAATTATAGTAATATTACTAATATTAGATATTATATAGGAAGGTTAAAATGAATTAATAATGTAATATAATGAAAAATAAATAACTTATTGAAAAACAAATATTTCGAAAATGTTACTATAGTATCTTACTTACGATTCTATATTCAATAATATATAACATACATTTATATATTTATTTACTATATATATACATAGATAATTTATTAAAATATAATACCTACTATATTTAATAATATACAAATTATTTATTATTATTCAAATTTTGAAATAATCTGAAATAATAATATTGAAATTTAAATAATTACTACTATTTCCTAAGTTTTTATGAGTCATACAAATCTTTGATTATAAATAGAAATTGATGTATATTTTTACAAAATAATAATAATATTTAATTCAAAATGTATATTTTTAATTAATAACATCTTTTATATTTTTATTCAATATATTTATTCTAAAGTACATTTAATATATTAATTCATAAATTGCCATTTGACATATACGCATTAAGTTGCTGTATTTCGGTAAAAACAGTGTGTCAACAGATTCCGTTTTTTTGTGTAACCAAGTATATACACGCAGAAATCTAAAAATGTAATTATTTATAGTCTATTCTCTATAAAACCAAATGATAATTAAATATATTCATTATAATATAACGATTATTAAAATATTATTTAATTAGATACCAATTATTTCTCTAACATATAGTAATTCATAAATTAAAGTAGGTGGTTGACACAAAATTGTCGGCCTAATCTTCGTGTCAGCGTATTCCGTATTTATATGCCCGTTTTGTCTTCTCATTCCGTATATTATATATCTATATATATATATATATATATATATATGTGTATTTATTGTATGTGATATATATTGTGATAACACCGTATTCGTAAATTGTATTGATGCTATATTTAATCGCTAATGTCTTCTCTAAAAATAGTTACAATTGGTGACTTCAATGTACACTTCGGTAAAACATCCACAAACCAATATACTTTCCATGAATTAATAAATTCTTACGGAGAGCTTGCTACAAACTTTGCAGAAGAAGCTACTTTTATTACAGCAAACACTACTTTTAGAAAGAGACTATGTAAATTATGTACATATATGTCAGATAGCAATGGGGCGAAAACTCAGGTAGACTTTATTATGATACGTCGTAAATGGAGAAATAGTTTAAAGAATTGTGAAACATACAGCAGTTATAGTAGCATCCGATAGATCATCGTATATTTACGGCTAAGATAAAACTCAGTCTACGTATTTTTAAGAAGAAAACTCTAAAACTACCTATACATAATTTGTCCTTGCTGAAAAACAAGGATAAAGCCCTGGAATATGATGACATGTTTACAAGAAGATATAGAGAATTAAATAATATTAGTGAGAATACTAATTAGTATTAAAGCTAATTAAAGCTAATAGCTATAGCCTATGTAATTCCACTATAAATAATATCCGCAATATCGACTCTCAACGAGAACACACATGCTAGAGTATTAACACCAGATGGCGAGACAGACTCTTTTAAAATTACAGCGGGTGTATTACAAGTTGATACATTAATACCATTCCTTTTTGTAATCGTACTCGATTATGCTAAGAGAAGTGCTTTAAAAGGAAAAAAAGAACTCGGTTTCATGCTAACTAAAATACTAAGCAGAAGACATACAGCTGTAACAATTACAGATGTAAGCTATGCAGATGACATTGCCATTATTACGAATAAAATCGAGCAAGCTCAGGAATTTCTTACAAGTATTGAAATCGAAACAGAGAAAATTGTAATGAAGCTAAACTCAAATAAAACAGAAGTTATTGTATTCAATCATTCCATTCCAGTTTCTATATACACGCAAAACACAATACAACATTAGAAGTTGTCGACAACTTTAAATATCTAGGTTCATGGATGACAAGCTCGGATCAATATTTCTATAAAAGAAAAGCAATGGCATGGTTAGCTTGTCATAAAATTAAAATGATTTGGAACTCAAAACTAGATATCAATTTAAAAATCATGATATTCAAGGTAACCTCTTATATAGAAAATCCTCTTATACGAAAGTGAAACATGGACTATCTATAAAAAGCTACGAAGAAAAATAGACGTTTTCAACACTAAGTTACTAAATAATGTTTAATGTATCATGGCTTGATAAGATATCATAATACTCTATATCGGAATGTATTTAATCACTGATGTTATTGCTAGTCGACGAATGATAATTGCTGGTCTCTGCTTACGCCACAATAATAAATAACTCATAGAAATTAAATCATTTTGGTTTAATGGGCCAGAGTACAGCGAAGATTGGTGAGAGGACATCATACATTAGGGGCTGAGTCAAGTAATATGTCCTAGGACAGAAGTGATGTATGTTAAGTATTAGTTAATACTAAAGGAGGAATACGGTACGTTATAAAAGCCTAGGTAAACTCTGATTCAATATACAATATAATCTTAATAATAACCGTCAGAATTATATTTATTTATAAAGAGAATGATGGAAATACTCTGATATATATAAATATGTAATGGTACGGTTCCGTTGGCCAAGTCAGACAGGTAGTGTGAATATGATTCAAGCCTGTCCCGGACCAATACATATGGAATAATATATGTTCCTGGAGGGTAAGAAATGAAGGCACAAAATAAATTAAAAAATCAATATATATATAGGGGGTTTGGGAGAGATGACTGGACATATATTACCTACCTAACTGCTGTTTTCTCTAACACAGAAGGTTTAGATAGTTTGTCACACTTCTTTCTTAACTGTCATTGTCGGCTCCTGGTGACACTTCCTGGTAACCACTTCAGTAAGTAGGCTAGCCTTAGCTAAGACTAATGACAGGGATATCTGCACTGTATCTGTTACGGAGGAGTTAATAGATAACTAACTGTCAAGTGTGGATGAAGATCATAGTAACTCAATGGTCAAGTGCACAACGTATAAACGATATACTATATATATAAGATATCAACTGATATGTAAAGTTTGGAAAGGAGATAGGCGCAACCAAGTGTAATCAAGCCTATAGAAAGAACACAAATCACAACGTAAATTCTACAATGCTGGATCAGTCGAGGCCCGGATTATCAACGACCGCGCATACCATCAATGTTTACTATGATGAATGTGTTAAATCAGATACTGGATAAAATACATTATTGACAAAGACGACATCAATATTAACAACAGTAACGATAACAACAAAAATAACGATATCAAAGGAGGCAACAAAGAAGATAATTAAACTTCCAATAAGTGTCACTACCATATATACATGGAACGTCATTCGCGCGATATTGATCTTCTAGCTGGTTCAGAAAGTTAATTTCAAACGCTAACAGACTCTTTTGAAAAAAGTACGCATCATATGGTAAGGAAATAAGTCACGGGAAGAGCAAGGTACTCATAAACTGTGATGCATGTGGACCAAACATCACCTTATATGGAGAGCAGATCGATACTGTTAAAAGCATGAAATATCTTGTCGCGATGCTTACGGAAAACGGAATGAGCAAGAAAGAGATTTTAATTTGACTAGCCACAGCAACTGCATCAATTGTGAGTTTGAGAAGATTTGGAAATCTAGAGAAATTGAATTCAATCTCAAGTACAAGCTCTACAATTATTTAGTACTCTATATTTTACTATATGGGTATGAAATCTGTACCTTGTTGGAGCAGATTTGTGCATTCGAATCAAAAGCCCATAGAATACCCTTAAATATAACATTCAAACAAATGAAAACTAATATCTACGTATCCACCGAAATAAGAAGGAAAATAGGTAACTACGAGCCTCTCTTAGACATGGTGGTACGTATAAAAATGACTTTGTTTGGACATATATCTCTAGACATGAATCCCTAGCTAAGATGATATTGCAATATTCAGTTAAAAGCAGTAGAAAGAGTGACCTTCTAAAGAGAAACTGGATGGATGACATATTTGACTGGTAAAATCTGGACTTTCGCGAACTCTTAAATACGACTGCTGATCCTGAGAATGGAAGAAGTTGTGTTCGTTATTATCATGTCCTCCCCCTACGATCATCACGGGAAGAAAGTATCTAAGTAGGTATATATATATTTATATTTAAAGACAGATAAAGTTAACACAGAAAATTTTATTTATCCAGAGGACATGGTAATATAATTATAATTAGAGATCCCACTTATATTTAAAAACATTTAACGAGTTATTCGAAGATTCATAGACATTGTATTTAATATATTATATATGAATAGATTTTCATGAAGATATTATCTGAGAATATTGATATGGTTTTCAGGTATCTTCCAGAATAAACCGTAGATTTGTACGTATGATAACATGTAATTATATCTTGAAAACATTGATAGTTATGCACTAGCTAACTAGCTATTCAGGTGTTACTTCGTGCTATGGATCGATGTAGACTATAATATAGAGGAATGTTTAGAATAACTGCCTCCTCTATGCGGAACCACCTCTGTGTATAAGAATTGATCTATACGCGGAAATATTCCGTAAAAGACTGAAGAAACATATTTTGATATATTTTCAATATTTATTACATTTTTTTGAAATACTTTTAACAAAACAAAATATTGTTACATTTCTAAATACACGATTAAACTTTAGAGAGTTATTTCATTTCTGTTATGTAAGTGTCTACAGTATCAGTCTATTATTATAATTATTACTACTACATCGACGTTACTTATAGTATGCATACACATGCTGTAAGCTCACTAGGGATGCTGTAAGGGATGAGATCGTAACGTATGCAGATAGTAATTAGGTAGGTTATAGGTTTGAGGTATGCAACCCATTATCGCATTCATCTGTATATACATATATTACAGGCTTTGTGCTAGTGTTACTTATGTTTTATTATATACAATAAATAACATTATATTAACATGGTCATTATTTTATTAAATATTTATCCATGTATTAAAAAAGTCCGTAGTTTTTACATGTATTGCAACATTCGTTCACACGAAAATCGATATCATCACACAACCATGGATCATTAAAACTTCGTTCTTCGCAATCAGTTGACACATCGATACACTCTGCATAATAACGTATGTTCATTTACGACATATATATTATTAATATATACTTAATCTACTATAATTAATGAGTGATAGATAGTGAAGAACTAACCCGGTGCTAGAGTGGTACATGATTCACAGCATGTTATATAACTAAACTCAGCGTATATGCATGCTAAAGGATTCATCTTAATCAGCTCCTCGCAATAAGTTGATTTATCTTCACATACTGTACAAAATAAATGTTAATCTAACATATATTTTATATTATTTAATATACACTTAAGTGTAATAGTAAATATTATAATTAGTAATAATATATAGCAAAGGAACGAACCTTGTACATGAGAACGACATGTTTCACAGCAATATAACCCACTAAAATCACGATTCATACATAACAAAGGGTTATCCTCAAGCACTTTTTTGCAATCAGAGTCATAATCTATAGTACAATCTGTAGTAAAGAAATGTTAATCTAACATATATTTTATTTACATATTTAATATAAATTTAATATTTAATATTATAATTAGTAATACTAGATAACGAATGACGAACCTTCTGGAGGAGCAAGAGTGATCTCGTCAACAACTGAATATATATAGATGAGATATTATATATATATATATATATATATATATATATATATATAATATATATATATATATATATATTATGGTTTTAATAATAACATGTAATATATTTAACTTTTAAAGATATATTTATGCTTATCTATTAAACGGTATAAATAATAATTTATTTTCACATTAGTTTTCATTATTGAAATGTTTTAAGCTAATTTCTGAATATTAATACAACATGTAATATTTGCAAACATTTGTTATATTGCTAACTTAATTACTATATGGAAAAATATTTGTATGATATATATGATATATATATATATATATATGTGTCTTGATGTATGTATATTGGAAATCATTTTTCGTAGTAAAGATATATAACTCAAATTATTTGTGAAATTAATGAAAAATTATGCCATCTTTTCAGCAAACTATTTATTAATTATTCTATTTTTAGTTTATATTTGTTTACATGTAAATTTGAAAAATATACGACTATTATAAATGAGGAGTTATATACATTTTTGGATACAAAAATAATTTAATGTATAGTGTTTTTTTTAAGAATATAACATTATTTTATGATTATAACAATTTTCTTAAAATATATAGCCATATTCGAGAAATATGATGAATCAATAGCTCCATCTTGAATGTAAAATTTACATATATTGTAATATGCTTTATTGTGTAACAATATTTGATAATTCAATTTTTAAATTATTTAAAACGATAGTATTGCCACCTATATTTCAGACTAGTATGCATTGCTATTTATTTTTTCCAGAGACATGTACTGTAATATATATTAAACACATTTAAGGTGTTAAACACAATTATAATAACTAATACAGGTGTGTGTATGTGTGCATGTGTGTTCATGTATGTAGGATTAATATACTTATACAATTACATTGTACACTATAACATATATTACACTATCAGCCTGTTACAGGAAGTCAGTAAAGAATAACAATTATTGATTCGTTGTAGTGGTAAAGCTTTGTTTTTTTATAATCATATTGACCTATATATATTTATTATGAAATTCTGCAGATATACATGTATAATATATATATATATATATATATATATATATAATTTGTAATATCTCGATCATGCGACGAAAATACATTTTATGATAACATATATATCATTCAATATATTTATTTAATTCTACCGATGATAAGGGTCTAACTTTAGGATCTCATATTCCTTGTATCAATAGTTGGATAATTTCTTTGATACCGATGTTTTCTGGTAGTGATTTTATATATATATATGGTAAAGCTTAAGCACGGTTTTCTGTATACACATTACAGATGTATATGAATGGTTTAGAGTATAAATATGAACTACTTAAGTGGATGTCACACAACGCCCGCCTCTCTATGTATATATATATATAGAAAATAATGGGTCTACACAAATCTAGGCGTACATAATTCTATTCATTGAATTGAGCTAATTTTATTATATTCTATTCATTAAATATATACACATGCTATTACAGAACGTAATTTTTATAATATATATTATATAAATATTGATATATGCACACATTTTCAAATTTAGAATTCCATCCATCCTATAACCTGTATATATTTTATTGTAATATTGATTTTATAACGAACATATGTTATGTTTCGAAACCAACTTTATCCGTTTTAATTTGTTTCGAAACCAACTTTATCCGGTTTCATTTGTCTCGAAACCAACTTTATCCGGTTTCATTTGTTTCGAAACCAACTTTATCCGGTTTTATTTGTTTCGAAACCAACTTTATCCGGTTTAATTTGTTTCGAAACCAACTTTATCCGGTTTAATTTGTTTAGAAACTAATTTTATCAGGTTAAATTGTCTCGAAACCAACATAAAGAAGGTGTCGAATATTTCGAAACCATAACACTCAGTTTCATTTGAATCACTAATACACACGCATAGCATACACATTATAATTGTGTTTAACACCTAACTATAATGTATATTACAGTACATACCCACATTAATTATCAACCGAAGCTAATATATGTAACTGGCATCTATATACGTACAAATAAATAGTAATATATATATATATATATATATATATATATTACATGTAATGTATATAAGCAGGGGGAAATTGCCCTGGACCTACATTTTGAAGGGCCCATGAATTATTTGAATAACAAAAACATTTATTATTTAAATTAAACAAATATGTCTTAACTGTTTTTTATATATTCTATTTTCTTATATAATATAATATATTAATAATTATCAATTATAATTAAAAAACTTACTTATAATATAATAAATTAAGTAAATGTGATTTATTTAAGTGAATATGAAAAGAGAATTTGACAAAAATGTCGAAATGTATACAATGATATGGGGAAACACTTACATGAAAATGTCAGAGAACATCTTAATAGTGATTACCATAGACATCTCTGATTGTTAGATAAAAAGTATGAAACAAATTAATAAGAAATGTATTGATAAATTAGAAAGCGATTGAGGAGAAACGTAATGTTTAAGGCAATGTTTACAACTATCAATTACGGACAACATTATTGTATTTATACATTATTGTATACGATTTTTATTACAATCAAATGTCATTCAGATATATGTTAACTATAATTTGTGATCATTGTAAAGGATTATATTTATTATAAATTATGAAAAAAACGATATTCTATATAGATAACTAATAGTAATTAAATTAATTAGTAATTTTCCAATTAATTTTTCTCAACATACTTAATTGTCTCTATCTATACGCATATATTGAAAAATGTTATATATAACTTTATGTTATTTATAGTTTATTCTTTTTTTCAGGAATTTATTATTCCAATTATTATTGTACTTTGTAGGACTTGTCAGAGTGATAAAGGGTAATTGTCTCGATAAGATCTGCTTCTATAATTACCCGGTTGTTAACACCAACTCTGATAAGTATAATAATAATAATAATAATAATAATAAATATACATATATATTTATATCATCTGACATTATACTTTAATTAGTAAATAATATGATTCATTATGTTATCTTGGTATACATTTCAAAGGAATGTACTATCCAAATATGAACACATAACGTATATGGTAGGCTAGGTATATATCTAAATGTAGACCTTTTATTCCGAATATACCTGTATGTAATATATTTTAACTAATTATACCTGAGAGAGAAGCTTATCGAATCCTAAACTGATAATGAATTTTCTATGAAAGTATCTGATGTAATAAACAATTTCAAGTTTGGAAACATATCTTTAGAATAAAAACTACTTAATTTATAGATACTTTATTAATACTGAATATATTATTAACCGTTTCGTAGAGAATCGAGTAAAATAAATATTTAATTATACTTATATCATTTTAATTTTTAATTTATAAAATATTATATTGAAATTATTTTTGGAGGACCTACTTCATAATTTCCATTTATAAAAATATTTATATACTAATTTATCTATCAATTCATTTAAAAACTAACTACATTATTCATATTAATAATTATAAATTATGTTTTATAATGTTTTAACCTACTATTAAAAATAAACATTAATACAATCAAAATATTTTACCAAATGTTGACAGGTATTTTCTCTGTATTTGAATTAGGTGAATATTACTACTCTACTAGAACTATTTAAATCGTCTACAACTATGTCAATCTTTAGTATGGTTAATCGAAATTTGCCGTATGTATAATATATAAATATATATATATATAGTTAAAAAAGTAGTAGGCTCATACTTTTATTTGTCGAGGTATGCTTTAGCCGCCCTGCACATATGTTGTTACATTTAATACATATATGTTATTAAAAATATAAAACACAAGGATCGGCATTAAGATCAGGATCGGGAAAATGATCGGATAAGAAGACATGATCGTGATCGGGATCGCACATCCCAAATAAAAGTATCGGCGTAGATCACTGGCTACCACATATATCCTATATTAATGTACGCTTATCTAATGTACAAGTCTAATTATAACAAAGTAATAATTGAAGGACTAACCTGGATAAGGGCTGCATGTATCACAGCATAATGGCTTATTAACATACGGGTCATTACAATATGAAGGGTGTTCCTCAAGCATTTCTTTGCAATTAGTATCTACATCTATACATTCTATAGTGAAGAAATGTTAATCTAACATATATTTTATATTAATATACATTTAATTTAATAGTTAATAATATAATTAGAAATAATATATAGCGAATAACGAACCTGTCGTAGGAGAAGGACTGCTCTCGAAACAATCTGAATATAAATATTGGAGATGTATTATATATATATATATATATATATATATATATATATATATATATATATATATATATATATATGTATGTATGTATTTTGTAATGTATGTATATGGGCAATCATTTTTCGAAGCAAATATATATCAATTTAATTATTTTGTGAAATTAAAGAAAAATTACGCAATCTTTAGAGAAAACTATTTATTAATTATTCTATTTTATGATTATATTTGTTTACATGTAAATATGAGAAATATACCACTATTATAAATGAAAAGTTATGTACATTTTTGAATACACATAATTTAATGTATAGTGTTTGTTTTAAGATTATAATATTATTTTTAGAACCATTTTACTTAAAATATATAGCCATATATAGCCATATATAGCCTATATTGTGTAACAATATTTTGACAATTCGCTTTTGAAATTATTTAAAACGATACTATTGCCACCTATATTTCAAACTAATATTCATTACTATTTATTGTATGTAAATAGATGTCAGAGACATATATTAGCCTCGGTTGATGATTAATGTGGGTATGCACTGTAATATACATTATAGTTAGGTGTTACACACAATTATAATGACTATGCTATATGTATCTAGATCTAGTGTTTATATTATTAGTATAATGATTAGTATCAAGTATAAACAACTCAGTGGAAATTAAAGGCGTGAAGAGTGGTGAAGTTACGCCCATATTTGTGATGTTATTTCATATTACCACCATCATCTACTTTAAATAATGCCTAATTTCAATGTATCTTATATAGATGTACCACCGACTTTTATTCAACGTTCAAGGAATAGTTCTATCTAATATATATATTTTATTATAATGAAGTAAAATATATTAATAATATAAATATATATACGTACAATTTAATTGTATTAGTATATTATTCATACACATGAACACACATACACACACACACACGCATATCATACACATTATAATTGTGTTTAACACCTAACTATAATGTACATTACAGTGCCACATTAATTATCAACCGAAGCTAATATATGTAACTGGCATATATTTACGTAAACATAAATAATACTGAATATATATATATATATATATATATATATATATATATATACAATATTACATGTAATGAATATAAGCAGGGACAGCTTAAGGGGCACATATCGGAAAATTGCCCGGAACCAAAATGTTAAAAGGCTATGAATTATTTGAAGAACAAGCAAAATTTAATATATATAAAAAAAATGTGATAGTATAGAATGAGATGTTACAAATTGATTTATATTATTAAGAAGGGATATTAATAATTTTAAAGCAACTCCTCTGAAACCATACTTAAACCTTTAACTTAATTATTAATGGATCATGACTGATTGATTCGAATGCTTTATTTAGGTCAATAGATATAGCTGCACAATATTTCATTTTATTTTAATCTATGGTTCCAGTTAGGTCAGTCAAAACATCGGAAGTTGAAACTCCTTTTATAAAACCAAATTGTGATTTATTAATTATTTTATTTTTATCCATAAAATCTATATATCTAGATTTTAAGAATTTTTCTAACATTTTTGAGAAATATGATAATAAAGAAATTGGTCTATAATAAGAAGGATCATATATATTACAGATTTATATTTAGTTACGACTTTAGCAGTTTTTAGACAATCAGGAAATATATCCTATTGTATACATAGATTAATTAAATATAATAATATATTACTTATCGAAGAAATTATTTGAATAATTAGTTTAAATGAAAAGTTATGAGAATCAGTACTATTTGTTAGTTTACTTTTTTTTCAATAATATAATTATTTTAATTGGAGTAGTGGTAGTAATATATAATGAATTTGTATAGTTATTATGTATATAATTATATGTATTATTGGTATTATTATTTAATATTTTTTCCGATTTTGAATATAGCTTCTCACTTCTCACCTATGTTTCAAAATATATCATTAATTTGTTCACACCGTTTATTATCTTTTATTACATTAGGAATTATATTATCATTTTTGTTATTATGTATAATATTATTATAATTATTATCATAGTTACATTTATTATTTATACTATTATAAAGTTTTTTTAATGATGATAATGAATACTATCGCTAGAATTGAAATCATTATTGTTAATCATTTAATCATTTAACTAACTTTTTTTATATAAATTATTTTAAAATATGTTTTCGAGATTTATCGGCTTCGTAATTCATAATCACTGAACAAATAAATAATAGGAAATTAATACAGAAACAAATGTATATGTTTGTGTATCCATAAAATTAATAAATGAGAAAATATAAAATTAATTGTAATACCCAAACTAAACTTATACCTCAAGATCATTATTCGATATATTAAAATACTATTAATATGCGATATTTAAGAACCGAACAGAAACATTGATAATTTATATCGATGATTTGAAATCGCACTACACCAAGGTATTCATAATGTATTATTTTTTATAGTACAATAGATTATCACTTGATACATTAATCACGTGACCTAGTAAACACATCTACATGATACACATGTGTATATATGTGTACAATAGTGTATAATATGTACATTTAAACACTTACCTAACACCACGGAAAGTAATAGTACAATAGAAATCACCTTCATCTTTTAACTCGAATCTAAATATACATCAATATTAATATTATATTTAATAGATCCATATATAAGTATATAAATAAATAAATATATATATATATATATATATATATATTAAAATTAGTTAGTTACATATAATAGTATAATTATAAATATAATAAATTGTCCATTAAATAACAACTTTATAATTAATAATTGAAATTATATGTTTGTTATAAATAAGTAAAATATACTTATTCAACAGTATTATATACATATATGCATTATGATTTTAGTTGAATTATTAATAATTAGGGAATAATTAATAATAACTAATTAAATAATGCTCATTATATAATACGGCGTATTATATTATGAATAACATTATTCTGTATCAGGTATACTATTGTCTTATTAGTATAGATTACAATAGAAATATACAATACATATTATCATATTGATTGTTATACATACATATATGACGATCTGAGTTGAATACAAATATATGATTTTATTTCCATATTTATATATTTCTGGTGGTCACTGAACCGTTACGATTTTTATAAAATACTGAACACGTGTATGCTCTTCGGGTATTCGATTCGCTAGTGATATTAACCAATCAGAAGTAATAATCTCATATATCGATATCGTCATGTAAATATTCACACGTACATCATACATACTAAGGATGTATGTCTTAATCAATGAAATGTGTTACATTATTTCAACAATATTGTATTGTATCGGATTGTAATAATTTTCCGCCACATATAAGATGTCCTATATTTATTTCAGTTTTATTTAAATAATACACTATTATTTGATTTAAAAGTTATCAATAAATGAATTAACTTGGAATAATTGTCGATGACATAACTGTTTGTTTATCCGGATGCATGATTCATACCGGATGTATATACATACTATTCCATTCAGTGAATCATTCGTAATGTATACAACATATCAATATCATAGATACATCTAAAAATAGCATTTCTAGAATATAATACATACAATAATGTTAATTATAAAAATGTGGTTTTAAATGACGTTGATCACTACAATTATAAATATGGAAATCACAGACGATACGGTTACTTTTTGTTGACCAGTGATTCATCGATTATCGATTTTATTTTTTAATCTATTTTAAATATTACTAATAATTCATATGTATATATATATATATATATATTAACTGCCTATGTATCTCAGTTGGTTAAGGCATCAGATATACAAGCAGTATGACACGGGTTCAAGCCTCGTCCGGCCATTAAAATAGGTCTTAAAATAATATTTAGAATTGATCTTATGGATAGGATGAACGTACTCCACCAAAATAACAATAACAATAACAATATATGTATATCGGTGTTGATATTAATTATGATTGCGGTCATAATATCATCAATAATCAATCAGGTAACCTAATGACCTAATTAAGTGTATGTTTCTCTCTCAAATCATACAGTAACGTTAGCACTAGTGGTAATACAATAGCTCATATCAGTACACCTCATTATACATCATTAACTCGTAGTAATCAGGCCCGTAGCCACACATTTATAACAGGGGGGCAAGGCCCCACAAAATTTTAAAACTATAGTTTTAAAATTTTATAAAATGTAATGAATATAATCCAGTATACTAGTAATAATATCACTACCAGGATCACTACTAGTAATTTACTAGAATCCTCTATTACTTATATTGACGCACAATGTGTACATTTATGCATATAATAAAATAAAATAAATCAGTAGAATTAGGTTAACATGTAACGTAAACAATAATAACATTAGTAGATAAGTCTACTGGATAAAATCGAGTGAATTAAACATTTAGTCATGGCAAAGGTAAGCTTATAACGAAATTTTCAAATATTATATAAAAAATAGTTATCAGTGCGTATCATATTATTAATGTGTGGAGATTATAATTTCCAGACTATAGTCTAGTTGAGAGGTTATAGTGAAACATAGGATAGTTATAGATTGAGAAGTTGGAAGAGATAGTATAAAAAGATGAATGATTGATAGAGGAAAATTCTCCACTGTTAACTGTGTCTTGAGAATATGATAGTATTAGTGTTAGTCATATTTAAGGAAATTGAGTTATGAGAGAACCAATGATGAGATCAGTAATACAATTAAATATAGACATTTGAATCAGCCCAGAATCACTAGAACTAGAAAATGGATATAGCTGAAGATCATCGTCATAAAGATGATAGTTAATATTAGGATATTTGTGGAAAATTTATTTTATAGGAAGAATATAAATAATGAACAAAATAGGACCAAGAACAGAGCATCGTGGAACACCATGTATGTTAAAATAAGGAGGAGACAACGAGAAGTTAATATTTACCGAATATGTTCTAGATGAAATAATATACATAAACCAACTGTGGAATTGACAGTGTATTCCAATTTAATTAAGTCCAATAGAAAGAATATTGTTATCGAGAGTATCAAAAGTAATAGATAACTATAGTAATACGATATAGCATGAGGCTTTATTATTAAGATATATCATTATGATTAACCTATGAGAATATCATTAATGATTAAAGTAAGATACGCACTTTGATATTTATCAACAATAGCATTATACTACATTAGCACATACTGTAATTAATAAGTTGAGTTGACACAACTCGTTCTGAGATATTTGACGATAACTTGATACATTAGATTGGTCAAGAGTTGTTTTTTTTTAAATCGGAATAATCTATGAATATTTCATTGAGCGTGGAACAATTTATTATATAATAGATATGTGAATGATTTACGAGATAAGTCCAATAAAATATCGTGATAATGAAAGAAGTAGATTAAGTGGAATAGGATCAAGGGGGATTTCAAGGATGTCATCAAAGAGAGTGCAATGTCATGTGTGGGAAGCGACACACATGAACAGTGATTATGAGTGAATATTAAATTGAGATTGAGTTGTGCCGAGTTGATGTTTAGAAGTATATTGATAATGCTAGAAACTGTTTAGCTCAGTATTAAACCAGGAAAACTTAGAATAAGTTCAGTTGATAAGAGTAATGGAGGGTACAACAATATTAAGCGAATGAGATAATGCCAAATTAAAATAATCAAAAAGTGTTGACAAATCAGAAGATATACTAGTATAAACCAATGTGTGTTAACTCTGTATTCCATCAACTTAACAACAGCTGTTGTTAAGTTGATGGAATACAGAGTTAACACACATTGGTTTATCAATAAGGGAGATTTTCCGAAACGATATAGAAAGTCGATTAATGTGTGTCTCCGGCAAGTACAAATCAAGTAATATGACAAAGTGATCAGATATTAGAGAACTTTAAGTAGGATATGAAATTAATTTAGAATCAGCTAGATATAAAAAATGTCAATATTATTACTATTCGTGTTATTAGTAAGAAAAACATATTGCGTTAGAGAATAATCAAATAAAAGTTTATTCAGAGATAAGGAAGCATGATTTTCATTATTAATTTGAATATTAAAATCACCAAGAATAACCGTGTTAACTAATGTGAAAGATTCTAAAATAGAAGAGAGGTTAGCTAAGAAACTCCATAGGTTATATAAAGGTGGAAGGTAAATAAGTATAATTATAATGGTGAATAATGAAGGACACCTAATATATCAGATCATAATTCCATGTGAAGATAAACATGGGGTATATGAAGAAATAATCTTAAGTTCCGATGAGAATAACAGAGCCAAGCAACACGACGATGTTATGTATACCTATTAGTAAGCAATACTTAAAAACAATCAGAGGTCAGTTGGGAAGCTAGAGTATAATCATCAGTAGTTAACCAAGTCTCAGTAATACTCAGTAAAGCTGTTGCATTATTTTGTATATATATATATATATATATATATATATATATATAATATTATAATATATATTATCGGTAAATATTTTTATTTTATTTCCAAAATTGCTCTACAACTTGTACATTTAGGACAAACATTTCCGAGATCAGATGAAATTAAATTATTAAAATTTTTAATATTTACCATAATTTTAGAAAATATGTTATCAAACTATAAATACTGAATTGGATCCTCACTATTGTTATATATATATATTACAAATGCACATACATGTCTGTATACACGCATACACAATTATATATATACCTATATATATACACACATATATATATATATGCATATACCCCTATATCATATATATATATATATATATTCATATCACGTTATACTACGCAGTATTGCATACTCGTAGATATCTATATTCCAATGTATATTTTGTGCCCATATATAGACACATATGAAGTACCACGCTGGGTTAATTCCACGAGTTGTTATTGTGTTATTGTCAAACACACGCTTATCTGGAATGCGAGCGCGCGCAATATTACGCAATCGAAGTCGCGCGCATTCCTCGATAACTCCCTAATATGGTATTAAATGTATAGGCGTGCGTTCCACGCTCCCTATAAGAACTCCCGGGTTTCTACACTCGGCAGTCAGCACACCACACTCCTTGATCCACTATCTCCCATATCCCCGTTTCTGCATAACTAATAAACCTTAACCTTGAACCTGGTGTTATCCATACATACATATCTATATACTCATATCCATTAGCAGTACACACACATATATACAACAACTATAATTGATATAACTATCATACATACATTCTAATAAATAAATATAATATAAATAAAATTATAAAATAAAAATATAAATATAATTGAATATCTAGTAAATACCATATGAAAAAACTTAATATGAAACAATTTTTAGGGGCCTACCTAATCTCTGGGGGGGCCTAGCCGATCTCAGGGGGGGCCTAGCCGATCTCAGGGGGGGCCTTGCCCCCGCAGGCCCCCCCCCCCCGTGGCTACGGGCCTGGTAGTAATAGTCTATGTTCCCGTCCTTCGCCTCTTTCATTGTGCTATTCTGATTAATATAGCGAATATTCTCTTTGCCTTCTAAATTATATCTTTCTTCGTCACATCAATCAAATTAACTATAAACCCGATCTTCCGAATAATGTTCTATTATTTCAATGTACAGAAATATACGATAAAAATACTATATTATAACATATATATATATAAGATGTACTCGATTATTAGTAACTTTATTGATCATTCTATAGAATTGTTGGTTTCTGAATATATGCTGATGTATAATTAAATTGGTTATGGGTTTTTGTTATAGACTTAAATATAAATGATATAAATGAACGACATAGTATACTATAAGAATACTAGTATAGAATTTTATTTTTTTATATATTTATTAAATAAAATAAATTATTAGATACAAAATATAACAATTTGTTATAATATATTATTATTTTTACTTCACTTTAAAATGTAATTTAAATATTATCCAGTAGGACATACTACGATAGTACTGATACTACCTGAAGTACCTAAATAGTACCTACAATTCTATTTAAGAACACACTAACGGTATTTAATATAACTTAATAGTTAGATATTAATGTTATATAATAGAAATGTATTGTGAATAATGTAAATGTATTTCATAAGTTGAATATAATCAATACATTCACATATATAATATATCACCCGAGTTTCGTAACACCATCAGTCTATTGTTAACTGATGATAAATGATTACAATGGATAACATCACCGGGGGCGGGGACTAGATATATTATAATAGATGAATTAGTACGTGAATGTTTATGAAGTCGTCAGTGATACATGATCATCGCAAGTGAGGGATTATAATGAAAATATACAGCGAACATGTGCGGCCATCATTAATAATGAAATAGGTGTACGTGTATCAAATAGTAGCTATATTTATATATGTAATATTATTATATTTATATATTTAATATTATTATTACATTATACTTATTTTTTGAAATAATTCATATGGACATTTTTATTTCTACTATAATAATAAATGAGATTAAATTATCACATCTATTCTCTATGCACCATTTTTACATCGGATAACATATTTGATAAAAAAATAATTAATTAAACATTTAATTAATACTCATACAATAAATAATTAAATATGTTTACTGATTAAAAATAATGATTAATTAAAATTTAAATTTAAAATTACTAAATTAATAATGTATATATATATATATATATATAACTACCCTTAACCACTCGAACCTGTTGAGCTATCGACCCATCGGAGTTATCCCTATCGGAGTTAGCCCTATCTGAATTAGCTCTATCAGAGTTAGCACCTCGTCTCTTGATAAAATAAGTTATATATATTCGTATAATAACTGTATAATTATGAAATAAATTAAATTTAATAAGTTATACGACGTACGAGATTACTAAATAAGTTGTACGAGATTAATGGTAACCATGAATCTAATGTTATTAAAAATCGCCACCTATTGAATATTCGAGGCGAATTAACAAATTTAAATGTTTAATCTTTAATCTTAATTTGTAAATCCACTTTAATATATGAGAACACGGTACAATATACAATTTTAATAGTGAATACTAAAGATGAATACAATATGAGTATAACTGGTGTCTTTCGATCTTGCATTTATTTCTTAAGTTCGTTGTATTGTTATATGTTTGGAGAAATATATATACAAAACATATATAAAAAACTACTCTTACCCACTCGAACTTGTCGAGATATCGACCCATCTCCCAGCTTTACTCAATCTCTAAGACCTAGGAGCGAATTGTATCTGCTCAACTTATATACTATATCACTACAAATTCAATTATTGATAATTTTCATAGTGTTTACTTACCCCATCGGAGCACTGAATCAGCACTGAATCGTATCATTAATGATCTACTATTATCCTTCGACAACAAAACATACTCCCTACTACCTCGTGTTACTTGATCTATACAGTTCATTTGACACTCTAAACCATGATATTCTTGCTTTACTACTCAATAAAATCAGTATTCATGGTCAAGTATACATCTGGTGTCTGTCCTTCTCACTGACAATTAACTCATACTTCTCGACTCCCCTTATCAGCACTCACGGCGTTCCACAAGGCTCTGTTCTTGATCCTTTACTTTTTATTATATATATTTTACCCATAAAATCCATATTTCGTAAATATCCTTACATCAGCTACCATCTCTTTGACGACGATCTACAAATGTAAACTTCTTTTCCCATTTCCTGTGACTCCAACTATATTCAACTGTCTATTTTAACTGCCTCACATAACTTACTGACTGGTTCTTCCATAATTCCCTATCACTTAATATGACCAAAACTGAATACACCATCATTCTTTCCAGACCTGCCTACCCCATAATTATCAGCCACCCCTTTCTGCTATCCCTTCCTACCTCACAATCAATAACAACCCTTGGTTTCACCATCAACTCCCACCTAGATTACTCTGACCACATATCTATAATGATTCGCAATGCCAACTATTTTCTTTATAACATTAGAAAATCACGCAATAAGTTTACTTTTTCAATGACTAAAAGTCTAATCGCTAGTCTTCAGTAGACTTATATACTGCTGCTCACTTCTATGCAATCTCCCCCTAAAGCTTATGCTTAAACTCGAGATGATACAACGACGTGCTATACGCACCCTATATAAACTGAAGTTCTCTTCAATAGTAATAATATCGACCCTATACGCATTATAATGCGATAACTCGGCTGGATTAAGTTTAGGTATCTCTGCAGGTACAGACTACTATGCATCACCCATAAGGTGATACATCTTAGATCTCCCGAGTACCTAGCAGACTTGATCAGTAATCAGACCCTTAGTCGAGCTAGCAGGAAATGTCACACGATACAAATTGTGCAACGCTCGAATATCTCTGCTCACTCTGAATCTGCTTTCTCTGTGATAGCCCCAAAATACTGTAATGCTCTACCATATGACATTAGGTGTTTGAAATCCCTGTCACTATTTAAATGCAAACTCTCCACGCACCTATTAACATTGTAACCTACTTTCTCTTTTCCTTTATTTTTATTGTACTCTATTTATTTTAGTTTTATTTCCTTCTCATGACGCCCATAACCACCACGTGATTTTGTAGTCGATAAAACATTTGAAATAAAAATAAAATATAGCATAAATATAATCATTATTACTGATAACAATAAGTAGGGATTACGTAACACGATGATAATGGATGTATTGCGTAATCCGATACGCGTGCATGTGTGTGTGTGCATGCGTATGTGTATAGCTATGTGTGTGCGATGTAGCGATAATACCCGATGTATGATAGCGCCACCTATTGTGTGGCGGACACGGTAATTGCTAGTGAAAACAAATGTACACGCAATATAAAGATGTATAGATGATGTCAATATGTGTATTGATGTCGAGTGTAGCTTATCGCTACCAACAACATGATATCATCTCTCTCCATCTCTATCCACACATACACATGTTGTCTTCACATATTTACACGATATTTAGGATAGTATATTTCATAAAATATAAATATATTAATAATAAAATACAAATTTAAATAATAAATGAATATCATTAAAATATAAAATAATATTTGAGTTTAATTAAAGTATTACAATTAATATGAATAGAAGTTGACGCCAATTATTATAGACGTGGTTCATTATTATAGGGTGTTCACACGATGCGTATTTTACTTGTCGTACGAACAAATGCTGGACCGACATTTTTTGGTCCAGCATTTAAAAAACACGAGCGTTCACACGACGCGGATTTAAATTGTCGTAGTTACTAATAACTGACAGCGGAAATAAAAAATAACGTAAATAAAAAAAAATTTCAAATTCAAATACTATTTTAATTTATCTATTATAATTACATTTATTATAATTATGGATACTTATTTGGATACTTATTTAAATAATTTATTATGTTTAATAACTGATGAAATTGCACTGTATATTTCGTATGAAAATAGCAAAATGAGAACTATATGGGCGAATAATTATTTAAAACGATTCTCGATCTTTAAAGCATTTAAAGCATAATATGCATAACAAGAAAATAGATTATCCATATTAATATAATATGGTATAAATAAATATGAACTCTATTCATAAAATTTTGAAATAATACTTATTTATACCAAAATAATGTGTTTTAATCAAAAAACGAAATATAAAACTGTGACGTAGGATCCCAAATATAAATTCTAGGATATTTGAATTTTAAATTTTAAAAATATTTTATTCAATTTTTATTTTATATTATATATAGTTAAATAATTGATAATTATTTCGTAACTTTTGGATTCTATTTAAGTTATAAACAAACATTGAGAATTACAAAGGACAATAAAAATCGTAATATGTGGATAGGTTTAGTAATTTGAAATATAAATGACGTATAATAATCAAAATAAATGAGGCTGTGAATTGTTCATTTTAAAATAGTAAATTTAATGTGAATCCAAGTATATAAATGTTATTTATATATTATATAATGTACATATATATTAACTTAACATAATATTAATAAGAATAACATAATATATGTACATAATGTTATTAATTAATCAAATTACTAAGTATGATCAAACTTGAAAATATCGTAATTTGTATGACCTAAATATATAGGTTTATATTTTAACTGCACGATATTGCTTGCGATATATATTTCAATTAAAATTAGTAACTATGATCTATATTTAGATGGGAGTGACATATCATATATAATATTGTAAATTACTAGAGATAAGATATATATCGATCATATTTACTGCTGGCAATATAGTTTGATAAAATTATATAGAATGATCAATTATATTTTAAGATAGTAATATACATGATTAAATATAATATATAATCACTGAATAATGATATGGAATTATAATAATGAAATATTATTTAAAAATTAATTAGTGTGTTAAAAATATTAAAATCCTTTGATGTGTTTATAAATTAATTATAATTCTATTTACATAATTATAATTTTGTTTATATATTTATATATTTCATATATATATATTATATGTGTATATTAAGATATTTATATATATATAGTGTATATTATAAACTCATGTGTATTATAAATTTTATATAATTAAACATTTTATATAAATATTATAATATAACTTTATATCATAATCATTTATTATTTAATATAAGAATTTTTACTATGGTATTGTATATATGCAAACATTATTTATATAAAAGAGTTGTACAGTTTTGTACAAAGTATTCTTCTCAAAGTAATTATCAATATTACATTATTTAAAGTAGATTAAATCTTTAGTTATATATGAACTATACAATAAATTAGTGCATAAGCAATGCCATAAGACATGGTTAAATAGTTTTTTAATCACAATTTATGGTTAGTAAGCTATATAATTTAAAGTAAACTTTGATATTTTAATGAAGGCGAACTTGATGAAATAGTATATGAATATATAGAGGATAGTGATAATGATACAGGATTAACTGGATACAAGTTTCAAACATAACAAAGCGTAATAGCGTATAACCAAGAAAATATAATATAAGAATAATAAAATTCAATTTAATCGTAGAAAATTTTCCAAGAACACAACAATTTTGCGAAGCATTTCATGAAGCAATATTTTGTGATTTATCCTTCAGAAAACCTCTGATATGAAGTTAAAGTAGTCATATTTAATTAGAGTAAATACAAACACCCATGGACAACTATAAAATACTGAATATTAAAGTGCAGTTATTATTTAAAATATGTATATAATATTGCCATGAATGCAATACCACTTATTATATGGATGATAGTGATGTGGAGAATATATATATATATATATATATATATATATATAACATTTCATATGTAAATAGAAACACTATTATTATAATATTTAATAATATCTATTATTATGTACATTTAAAAAAAACCTAAGTAAGAAATATTCCTGATATGGTATTGGAAGTGTTGACAATGGGTATAAAGTATCTCACAGTCAATGAGATGATTGTGGTAAAATCATAGAAATTAGAGGTAGAATTACCCCATACCCCACTCTATAGCTATGGGTAAATTACTACTTACAATATCACACTTATGTGTGTTTTAACAATCAATTATTTGTATAAATAAATATTTTTTTATAAACTATATTTTATATTTAGGTGATATGTATCATTACAATAAATCATAGATAAACCAGGCTCTTAATTAATATATTATATAATACTTATTACACTAAATATACATTAGGAGAAGGGTTAGTCAGATAAATTGAAGAACCTGTTATTTATGGTATTTTTTTACTAATTTATATTTATTATATTATGCCGATATGAAATATGAAAAAATTTCTAAATCTATAAAACTGCTATTAGTTGATTAATATGAATAATTAATTAACAATCTCAATTTTATAGATATATTATAAGATTTGATTGAACTATAATCTAATTGAATTTATTATTAAAACATATAATATTAATATTTTATACCAAATTACAATTTTAAAGCATCCAGTATATTAATTATTATCAGAACGACATTTTTTCTATATATATATATAGTTTTAACATTAATATATATTATCCATAGGTTAATATTTAGTTTGAATCCAGAATTATCTATAATATACATTATTCTTCAAAGTTTAGCATCAATTTTTCTTAAAGCGCTTACATCAGATTCTTTCTCCAAGAGTTTCTTTGTTATCGCTTGAATTTCAAGTACACCTACCATATAAATATATAATATCATATATTTAAAGTAGATTTAATAATAGATATATTAATCATATTATTATTATTATTATTATATTATATAATATATGTTTATGTATATATAATTATTATATATATTATATATATCATATTTATATGACATTTTTAAGTGTATGAAAAAATGTTATATTGAAATTAGTTTAACCGAATAACTTATTGTACCTATATTTGTATTACTAGAATAGAATTTATTGAATTACTATATATATATATATATCATATAATGTACATGTATATTGTATATGATCATTTAGATATAATAATCAAGTTTATATAGACAAAATATTAAGTATGCATTGAATACTATTCAATATGTTATTAAACACTCAGATATATTAAACTTATAAGTCCCATACTATAATTTATAATTAAAATATAAAATTATAATAATAAGTTATATTAATATTATACTAGATGATAGATTATAAAGTAGATCGATGATTAGTATAATAATAATAATAATATTATTAATAAAAATATTTTGAATATAATTTTATTAATATTATTAAAATCATTATACTAAGCATCGATCTAATTTATTATAAGTATAATGTTATGTAATTATTAAATATAATAAATATAAACATTATATGATGCTGATAAGTCTTTAACTAACCAGTTATGTTCTATAACGGACGATTCATTTTCAATACCGCTGGTATATTTAAATTTCCACCAGTGTTATATTATCGGTAAATAACTGATCGTTTATTATTTTAATAATAGATTTGAATTGTTAACTTATAATACTAATGTTTAGTAATATATCTACATAATAATCTATTTCACGAGTTAATACTATATCCATAAATGATATATTATAAGTATTTTAAATTTAATTATTATTCAAATTAATATTAAATATATTATGATAAATCTATTTTCATGCATATTATGCTTTAATTAAACTACTTTTTGTTATATCTTTACTTGAATAATTTAATTTTGTATATTCTATATAATTAATTTTTATATTGTAGTAATACGATTAATTATATAAAAATTATTCAGTATAATATTTTTATAAAATATTGTAAACATTACCAAAGATAGTAAGATATTTCGGTCCAGCATTTATTTCGGTCCAGCAAAAAATAGGATATTTTCTATTTTTGCTGTACGACGAGAAAAATAGGAATCCGAGTAAATGCTGGACCGAATCTATGATTTTGAAGAATTCGGTCCAGCATTTGTTCGTACGACAAGCAAAACACGCATCGTGTGAACACCCTATTACGCAGCGTTATTATGCAAATCATCTATTACATCATATATAATAATACCGTGGCGGCGTTTGTTAATATTTTCATGACGTCATCTCGGCTGGTCATTACGTCATATATTTCAACATTAATTTTATTCATTATTATGTTCAATCGAATATATATCGGAAACAATTGTTTTAATACGATCAGGATAGAACATTTAATACAATATATCACGATCATGCCAACAATACGACGGTGAAGATACCCTCATTGGATGTGTGGACAATCTATAAGAAAGAGCGAAGGACACACGAGTAAGAAAACAAGAAGTCACAGTGACAACCGTAACCCGACAATGTCAGTGATTATGAAGCGTTGATTATTGCATATGTGATGTGGACTACTTATGTACTGCATATCTTATAACTTTATAACATCACACGTTATAGTGATCGTCACAGTGATCACACTAGAACTCTTATCTGCAATCTTGGAGAAGCTCAACAACAAGTTCTCAAATGGTCAGAATCTATGGCTATGGATCAGGATTAGGAAGAGCCGAAGAAAGTAAAGATAAAAGAAAAGGCTGGATGATAATGATAGGGCGACACTTTGTGGGAGACTTATACATCGCTGGGAAGGCGTAATGTGGCTTTTAATGTATACAATATTAATATTTAGATATATATATATCTAAATAATATCATAGTCGATAGTAGATTAACATGTAGGAGATAGGAAATTTAACATGGTAGGTATATACCACAAATTGAAATGATCTTAATTTCACATATAAGCTTACATTTTAATTTGTTGTCTTTTTATATTGATAACACAACTTAATTACGTTATTAACTTAATATTTGTACCTACTAGTGGTGTTGGTGAAGATTAACTCCCATCCACCGGCTCTCCATGTTGCGTATAGGGGAATGGCAACTATATATAGTGGTTAACTGTGAATAACCAATAAGCAGTTCTGGACAAAATCCGGGCTGCTCTTTGTCAAGGCATACTACCCGTCAGACACCAAACAAGGTTACGTAAGGAGATATTGTAAGTAGAAAGTTGGATTTGGCAAGGCATTTCAATTATCATAGATACTTTATTTTGGCGTGGCATTTACACATTTACATTTATACATTTACACATTTACATTTACACATTTACATTTACACATTTACACTTTACTTATGAGTACTGCGTGCATGGAGTGTTCACCAGGGCTTAAACCCCTTCCTTTATATTGTCCAATGTCAATGATAATTCATTTCAAGGTAGACAGAATGACGGTCTAACTCCAAACCCGCAATGAAAGGGAACACTTGATATCGAAGATAAAATGATGAAACTGATCAGATGCAGACAATATATAAATATTGCCACAATGAATGTAAGAACCTCGAGAAAGAACTCTATGAATCAAGAAATATCAGAGTTATTAAATAAGCACAATATAAGTATAATTGGTGTAGTAGATCAGAAATTGGTACATACAGATGAAACACGATATGAAAGAATAGGAGAACAGACAATAATTACCACATCAGCATGAAGGAATAGTAATAATGTATCCTTAGGAAGAATTGGTATCATATTGAATAAGAAGACACTAGCATAATTATCTGGGATAATGAAATGGAACGAAAGTATAATGATAGCAAACTTTGATGGAAATCCAAAAACTACAATAATAATACATTACGCACCGTGTGAAGGTAGTGAGGAATCAGAAGACCATTACGAGTAATTAACTATCGCACCGTTTAAATTACAAAGCATAATGTCCTTATTATTATTGGTGACTTCAATGTACACTTCGGTAAAATATCCAATACCCATTTACTTTCCATGAATTAACAAATTCTAACGGAGAACTTGCTACAAACTTTGAAGAAGTTAATATTATTACAGCAAACACTATTTTTAGAAAGAGACAATATAGACTTTATTATGATACGTCGTAAATGGAGAAATAATTTAAGAACTGTGAAACATACAGAAGTTACATTAGCATCGGATCAGACCATAGTATAAATACGGTTATGATAAAACTACATATTTCTAAGAAGATAACCCCAATACATATAGGGTCCGTGCTGAAATACAAGGATAAAACCCTGGCATACGGTGACACGGTTACAAGAAGATACAGTGAACTAAATAATCTTAGTAAGAATATAGATCCACATATAATGTATGAACATTACATCATTGCTAACCAAGAAGCCTTAAAGACCCTGCTATCAAAGAAACATAAATATGTTATAAACACACTCCAATAGAGTACTATCATTGATTCATGTTAATAAGTAAATGAGCTTTTAAGAGACATATTGAAAGAGTACCGAAATTAAAAATGGCTTACAAGTTGCAATATTGAATCTGCAAGATGCACATGATACAATAGAAACTTATCAACTTAATACTGCTGTAAAACATATAGAGGACGCAAATAATCTAGCAAAATATGCAAAATTCTGGAAATTTATAAATGCTATAACTGGAAGAAATAATACTAAAAAAGGTATTATTAAAGCTACTAACAATGATGAAAGAGTTGAGAAATGGTATGAACATTTCAAAAATTTGCTCGGACAGTTCAATACCCTGAAAATAACGAATTTATACCAGAAATCATGATCACACAAAACGAGCTAAATATCCCAGAAACTGAATTCACATCTTTTGAATATCTGATAGTAAAGAATAAATTAATAGATAGAAAGGCAGCTGGACCAGGTAACATAGCTCCTGAAGCTCGAAGTTATATAATTGTGAATAAATAAATAATCGGCTCTCGTTATCATCATGTATACCTTAACATGAGAGATGATTTAAAGGGATATTAGAGAAATATGGTTATAAGTAGAAGCATAATATAAGTTCCTGGATGGTAATAAAGGTCTACACCAAATAAATAAAAATATCAATATATATAGGGGGGTTGGGGATGGAGGACTGGGCCTATATTAGATACCTAACTGCTGTTTTCTCTAACACAGAAGGTTTAGATAGTTTGTCACACTTCTCTCTTAACTGTCATTGAGGCTCATGGTGACACTCCCTGGCAACCACTTCAGTAAGTAGGCTAGCCTTAGCTAAGACAATTGACAGAGATATCTGCACTGTATCTGTTACGGAGGAGTTAATAGATAACCAACTGTCAAGAGCGGATGAAGATCATAGTAACGCAATAGTCAAGTGCACAACGTGTAGACGATCTAATATCTATAAGATATCAACTGATATGTACTGTTTGGAGAGGAGATAGGTGCCACCAAGTGTAATCAAGCCTACAGAAAGAACATATATATAACAATGTCAATTCTACAATGCAGGATCAGTCGAGGCTCGGATTATCAACTACCGCGCATACCATCAATGTTTACTATGATGAATGTGTTAAATCAGATACTGGATTAAATACATTATTGATAAAGACGACATCAATATTAATAACAGTAACGACAACAACAACAATAACGATATCAAAGGAGGCAACAAAGAAGATAATATGTACATGGAACGTCATTCGCGCGATATTGATTTTGTAGCTGATTCAGAAAGTTAATTTCAAACGCTAATAGACTCTTTTGAAAATAGTGCGCATCATATGGTATTGAAATAAGTCACGGGAAGAACAAGGTACTCATAAACGTTGATGCATTGGACCAAACATCATCTTATATGGAGAGCATATTGAGAATTTAAGATTTTTAAAATTTCTAGAATTTTCTAGAAAGCTTCAAATATCTTATCGCGATGCTTACGGAAAACGTAATGCGCAAGAAATAGATTTTAATTAGAATAGCAACAGAAATTGCATCAATGGTGAGAAGATTTGGTAATCTAGAGAAATTGAATTCAATATCAAAGAAAAGTTCGTAACATATTTAGAACTAACCATTTTACTATATGGCTGTGAATCCTGGAACTTGTTGGAAGAGTCTAGAAATAAAATATGTGCATTCGAATCTAAAGACGATGGAATACTTCTAAATATCACAGTCAAACAAAGGAAAACTAATATCTACGTATCCACCAAAATAAGAAGGGAAATAGGAATACGTATAAAAATTAATTTGTTTGGACATATATCTCTAGACATGAATCGCTAGCTAAGATAATATTGCAATATCCAGTTAAAAGGAGTAGAGTGAGAGACTTTCTAAAGAGAAACTGGATGGATGACATATTTGACTGTTAAAATCTGTACTTGCGCTAACTCCTAAGTAAGACTGCTGATACTGAGAAAGGAAGAAGTTGTGTTCGTTATTATCATGTCTTCCCCTACGACGATATCGTCACCGGACGAAAGTAACTAAGTAGGTATATATATATGTATTTATATTTAAAGACATAGTAAGATAACACAGAACATTTTATTTATCCAGAGTACATGTCAATATAATTATAATTAGAGATCCCACTTATATTTAAAAACATTACACAAGTTATTCGAAGATTCATAGACATTATATTTAATATATTATATATGAATATATTTTTGTGAGGATATTATCTGATAATATTGAGATAGTTATCAGGTATCTTCCAGAATAAACCGTAGATTTGTACGTATGATAACATGTAATTATATCTTGAAAACATTGATAGTTATGCACTAGCTAACTAGCTATTCAGGTGTTACTTCGTGCTATGGATCGATGTAGACTATAATATAGAGGAATGTTTAGAATAACTGCCTCCTCTATGCGGAACCACCTCTGTGTATAAGAATTGATCTATACGCGGAAATATTCCGTAAAAGACTGAAGAAACATATTTTGATATATTTTCAATATTTATTACTTTTTTTGAAATACTTTTAACAAAACAAAATATTGTTACATTTCTAAATACACGATTAAACTTTAGAGAGTTATTTCATTTCTGTTATGTAAGTGTCTACAGTATCAGTCTATTATTATAATTACTACTACTACATCGACGTTACTTATAGTATGCATACACATGCTGTAATGGATAAGATCGTAACGTGTGTATATAGTACTTAGGTAGGTATATATATACTAGGGTGGGTGGCCGGCTTCGCCCGTGTTCGATCGTAAGATTCACTTGGTGATGTAATACAGCTAGGTATATTGGTATATAGTATACATATATATGTAATGCAACTAAAAAAAGTATATGCATTTAGCTTTATTTGGCTCACTCGGGAAATAATGCGGATAAAAAAAACCTACGAATATTAAAACTTAACCCAACCTATCCGAAACAATGACGATAACTAAAACTCAAAATATCAATAAAAACATACACACACATATCACTATACTTTTATAGGTTCACTCGGTAAGTAATGCAGCTAAAAAAACCATCAATATTAAAACTTAATCCAATCTAACCATAACTGTGAAAATAACAATATAAATAAATATTATTTTATAGGCTCACTCGGGAAGTAATGCAGCTAAAAAAAACCACCAATATTAAAACTTAATCCAATTAACAACAACAATGAAAATAACTAATACTCCAAATATCAATGACAACACACACATATATCACTATACTTTTATAGGCTCACTCGGGAAGTAATGCAGCTAAAAAAAACCTATACAAATTAAAACTTAACCCAACCTAACCACAACTGTGAAATTAACAATATAAATGAATATGCTTTTATAGGCTCACTCTGGAAGTAATGCAGCTAAAAAACCTACACAAATTAAAACTTAACCCAACCTAACCACAACTGTGCAAATATCCTTGTATAGGCTCACTCTGGAAGTAATTCAGCTAAAAAAACCTACACAAATTAAAACTTAACCCAACCTAACCACAACTGTGAAAATAACAATATAAATGAATATGATTTTATAGGCTCACACGGGAAGTAATGCAGCTAAAAAAAATTTACCAATATTAAAACTTATCCCAACCTAACCACAACTGTGAAAATATAAATATAAATGAATATGCTTTTATAGTCTCACACGGGAAGTAATGCAGCTAAAAAAAATCTACCAATATTAAAACTTAACCCAACCTAAACACAACAGTGACAATAAATATAACTAAAAATATCAATTACCACATACACACATATATATATATATATATTTATATAGACTCACTCGGTATTTAATGCATATATAATTATAGAATATATTTTAGAAAAAATATTTTGTTATAAATCTATATTTTTTTCTTTGACCATATATATGATGACATTTGGCGAAATATTAAAACAGAGATGGAAACCCTATTATTCATATTTTCATGATTTTTCTGATTTTATTACATGTATTTTCGTATTTACTCCTAATCTGATAAATTCATAATTTATACGAAAAATTTACCGGAAGTCGGTCAAATAGACTTTTCTAAAATCATGTATTTTTCACTTTTTCGGCCGTAGCTCGAAGAATATTAAACATAAGAAGTCACAATTTATCAAAGTATATTCTATTTTAATTAACTATTTAATAAAGTTAAAATTATTGAAATCGAATAATTATTGTAGATTTTGATTTTTTACATCACCTATGTTTAATAATTTATGTTTACATATCGTAGATAGGAAATAATTAATATAAACTCGTAACGTAAACAATATTAACTCGATTTTACTCGTTCGTGAACTTTTTCTCAATAATAGGGGTAAATAAATTCCGATTTACCAATTGTTATTTCGATATTCAAACCGGAAGTACCATTTCGTAAATCTACGTAATGTATTCGAAATTAAAGAAACTCATTTTTACGAAATTATTTACGATAAAATTCTCCACGATAATGTTTGTTATTAAAAATTTGCGTCGAATTTAAATTTTTCGATTACGTAAATCGATCAAAAAATGACACTATTTAACGATTATTGGTATCGCGTGAATACATATTCAAAAAAGTAAATCATTCATGTTACCCCCGCTGCCCCACTTTATCTCCCGACGTTTTCCTTACGTTTTCCTTACGGCGAATTTTAATTATTTGAATTTATATAAAATATAAAATATTAAATTTTAACGATAAAAACCCAAAATACTACCAGAAATATTGCCCGTAGATGAAAATGAGTGTGCGCATACTATGTATTCCTAAATATATTTCGGGTAGCTAACCTCATATGTATATAGTTGGCAAAAAAAATTTCAAATCGAGCATTATTTGAATTTAAGTATACGCTTTGTTGAGATTTTTGACGGAAAAAGATTTTTATGGGAAAGATATTTTGAAAAATTTTGAAAAAAAATCACACCTCAATTTAAAAAAATTATTTTCCTATCCGTTAACGTCGAGGTGGGGACGGCTCGGCCTGCGGCCTCGGCGTACGAGCCCGCCGCGCACCACCTAATTAAAGTATGTTTAGACGAATATATATATAGATATCTATACATATAAAAGAAAGTTAATTTAAATATTTATTTATTTATTTATTTATTTATATGCGTTCGATGTTTAAGAAAATGGCTCGACGGATTTACAAAATTTAAATTGCTACTAATTTTCTACGAAAAAAGTATTGTGGTTGTTCGGATGAATTTTTTATTTCCGCCTCTACACCGATCATAATTACATAAAACTGTCCTTTATCGACCTATTTCCCTCTATAGGGAAATCTTTTGATTTTAGAAAAAAATGTTTCACACATGAAATGTATGCGAATGTGAGGTGTTTCGTACAAATGTAATTATATTCACTTTACCATAATTAATGCATTCGTAAATGGCAATAAACGGTGATGACGTTTACGTTTTCGATATATTTAACGAAGAAATTTTAAATTTTTCAATAAACACTTAAATTTAAGTGTTTTTGTTATAAATAAATAAATTGTTTTCTATAAATAAATCTTTGTTTACATCTACATTGATAACGATTAGTTACTATTATACCCGGGCAACGCCGGGTCGTAGCCCGGAAAATTTTCGAGCAAATGAAATTAAATTGAATGATGAACAAAGAATAGTTTATAACAACATCTTACAAAGTGTAAATAACGAAGATGGAAAATTGTTTTTCCTGGATGCCCCCGCAGGAACTGGACACACTTTTTTGATTAATTTATTGCTAGCTAAAATGAAGATGGAAAATAAAGAACATATTGCCGTAGCATCATCAGGAATAGCAGCAACTATATTATTGAACGGTAGAACAGTCCATTCCATTTTTAAGATTCCAATACAGTTAAACGAAGATTACAATTGCAGCATAAAGAATAAATCAAAATCAGGGAAACTATTTAGAAGCTGTATATTTATTGTTTGGGATGAATGCACAATAACTCAGAAGCATTAGAAGCCGTCGATAAAATGGTAAGAGACATAGTAAACAAAGATAAGCCGATGGAAGGACATACATTAATACTTAGCAGAGATTTCAAACAAATCCTTCCAGTAGTTAAAAGCGGTACAAAGACAGACCACATAAATTCGTGTTTGAAAACTTCAGTAATGTGGAAAAATATAAGATTAATGAAATTAACTAAAAACATGAGAGTATTCTTATCAAACAATCAAGAGTCATCTCTTAGATATAGGTAATGGAATGACGCAGACAAATAATGGTATGGATATTATCCCGTGCGGAAATATAATGAAAAATATGAATGAACTCATCACGAAAATTTATTAAATGTAGAAGACAATTATTTGGATGAAAATTGGTTTTGCGAAAGATGTATATTAACACCTAAAAATGACAATGTATATATAATAAATCAACATTTACTAAATAAATTTCCAGGAGAGATGAAAATATATAGGTCCATAGACAGAGTACAAAAGAAAAGAAGTTGTATATAATCCCATAGAATTCTTGAATTACATTAAACTTTCCGGATTACCAGACCATAAACTAGCAATAAAAGTAGGAGCGCAAATCATGCTACTAAGAAATTTAAATCCCACAAAATTATGTAATGGATCCAGATTGATCATAACTAATTTACAAAATAATTTGATAGAAGCCAAAATACTAACGGGTCAATATAAGGGAGAAGAAGTCATGTTTCCCAAAATACCACTGATACCATCAGATTATCTCTTTAATTTTAGAAGATACCAATGTTCAATAAAACTGTGTTTTTACATGACAATAAACACATCTCAAGGACAAGCTTTTAAAGTCGTGGACTTAGATCTTGAAACCGAATGCTTCGCCTACGGTCAATTATATGTAGGCTGTTCAATAACACGCAAAGAAAAAAAATGATATATACTGGCCAAAGATTTTCATATGTATTATATAATATATATGAAAATCTTATATGAAAAACATATATGTTTATAAATAAGGAAATATAAATAAAATTCGTAATAATTATAATGTCATTCGTAATAGCAGGGCAACATTTAATACGTTATAATGACCACTACAAGTATAATACCCGGGCAACGCCGGGCCGAAGCCAGCTAGTATATATATATATATATATACTTGCTTGTATTGTAATACATATATAGTATATGATAAATATACTCTATTATAATATATATATATAGGATGTATTCATTCTATAGAGTTTTTGGATTCTGAATATATACTGTTGTATAATTTAATTAGTTATATACTTAAATATAAATGATATAAATGAATAACATATTATACTATAAGAATACTAGTATAGAATATTATTATTTTATATATTTATTAAATAAAATAAAATATTAGATACAAAAACATAATAATGTGTTATATATATATATGTTTATTTTTACCTCACTTTAAATTTATTCACTTTAGTAATTTTTTATCCAGTAGCACATAGTATGATATTACCGATAATATCGAGCTACTTAGAACTTAGAATACATTACCATAGTACATATAGTACCTAAAGTTAATGCAGCACCTAAATAGTACCTACAATTCTATTTAAGAACACACTAACGGCAATGATTTTCCTTCGGAAAATCTTTGCTAACTGTATTGAATATAACTTAATAGTTAGATATTAATGTTATATAATAGAAATGTATTGTGAATAATGTAAGTTGAATATAATCAATACATTCACATATATAATATATCACCCGAGTTTCGTAAAAGCCTCAGTCTGTTGTTAACTGATGATAAATGATTACAATGAATAACATCACAGGGGGTGGGGACTAGATATATTATAATAGATGAAGTAGTACGTGAAGGTTTATGAAGTCGTTAGTGATACATGATCATCGTAAGTGAGGGATTATAATGAATATATACAGCGAATATGTGCGGCCATCATTAATAATGAAATAGGTGTGCACTGTATGACGTAGGTTCTACACTCCCATATATAACGTACGTCGTATAATGCGCATGTATATTTAACCCGGTGTTTCACATGAATATCGCACATATCGCATGTTCACATGGTCAGTGATACGGTAACTGTTACAATATAAACACGTCTTCGCATCTTTAATAACATTACGATGCCTACTTGTTATGTAATACTTTATATCACGTGACATTGTAGCTTTGTTTCGTGACTATGATGGCCTAAAGGTAATCTCTAGGTAACCTCTACAGTCTATATAGCTTACATATAATCATTATTACTGGTAACAATAAGTAGGGATTACGTCACATGATGATGATAGCCGTATTGCGTAATCCGATACGCGTGTGTGCGTGTGTCCATGCGTATGTGTATAGCTATGTGTGTGCGATGTAGCGATAATACCCGTCCGATGTATGATAGCGCCACCTATTGTGTGGCGTACACGGTAATTGCTAGTGAAAACAAATGTACACGCAATATAAAGATGTATAGATGATGTAAATACCTGTATTGATGTCGAGTGTAGCTTATCGCTACCAACAACGTGATATCATCTCTCTCCATCTCTATCCACACATACACATACACATATACACACACATACATATATATATATATATATATATATATATATAGTGAGAGAGAGAGAGAGAGCTGGAAGTTAATTAATAAAGTGACTGGATGGAGAAACCCAAAAAGAGGGAAAATCAAAGTCATTAGAAAGGAGGATTGTGTAAGAAAATGGCACGAACACTTTAAGAAACTGCTAGGTGAGAGACATAAACATGAAACAAGTTCTATACAAATCAAGACTATCAGTTAAAGTACCCTTTCTATACAAACTGAACCTTCACAAACGAAGAATATAGCAAGGTAAAGGAAAATCTAATAGACGGTAAATCTGCAGGGCCTGACGGAATCGCTCAAAAAATACGGCAACTTCGATCAACATCATGCTCGAGTACTCTAACAAGATACTCATTCGACACGAAATACCAACGCAATGGCTAAAATGTAAAATTGTTCAGTAATCTTGAAGAAGCAGAGATCTACAGAGGTATATCACTATTAGTAATAGCAGCTAAAATGATGAATAAAATGATACTAAATCGAAGTCAACTATACATAAACCATATACTACATCCCAATCAGAATGGATTCAGATCTGGAAGATCTACGACCTCATACGTATTAGCTCTAATACGTTTAATCGAAGGAGTAAAAAGTCATAATCTCAAGGCTATTATCATTTTTGTCGATGTCAAGAAGGCATACGACAGTATCAACGGGGAAATAATGCTCCGTATACTAAAATCATATGATATACCCCACAACATTATATAAGCTATCGCCTTAACGTATAAAGCCACTCACACAAAAGTTATAACACCTCACGGATATACCTTATATTTTCAAATAACAAAGGGTGTCTTGCAAGGTGACACTCTAGCGTCTTTTCTCATTGTGATTACACTGGATTACACCATGCGACAAGCCATTGAAGGACGAGAAGCAGAATTCGGACTCGAAATAATACAAATACAAGGGAGCCGACATCCAGCAATACAGCTAACAGACCTCATTTACGCAGATGTTATAGCACTTGTATCACAGGAAGTCAAACAAACTCAGCAACTACTTATATCCATTGAAACAGAAGTATCTAATACTTGGTCTTCAACTGAACTAAGATGGCTAGCTCACAAAAGGATTTTGAAATTTGCAAAGCTTTATCATGGTTAGAAATACACATTATGAAAACAATCTGTAGCTCAAAAATGGAAAATATTCTGAAAATAAGAACCTTCAAAGCTACAATCGAACCTATATTATCATATGGTAGCGAATTCTGGACAATCGACTCCACAATGCGTAAGCAAATAAATGGTTATTATACCAGGTTACTTAGAATGACCACAAATATATCATGGAAAGATAAGGTCATCAATACAAAACAGTACAGCCAAATATCACTGAGGTGATAAAACAATGACAATTTAGACTAGCAGGTCACTGCATAAAAAACACCGACGAACTAGCACATAACTTAGTTTTATGGAAACCAAATAATTCATAGAAACCTAAGAAATTCATAGAAATATTAAAGAGCGACTGCGATTGTGAAGAAGACGAATTTAGAATACTGATGATGGACAGAGAAGGATGGAAAGCAATTACAAGATCTGGTTGAGTGGGAACTCGACTAAAATAAAAAGTAAGTATATATATATATATATGTATACTACCGTTATTGGGTATTAATTTGATTAAATTACCAATTAGCATTATCATATTTGTTGAAGATATTATTTTCATACGATACTATTTCGTATACGGGATAGACACCTCAATTGTATACAATACAAGTTATCACGATCATGTCAACGATACGACGTTGAAGATACCCTCATGGAAGGTGTGGACAATCTACAGAAAAGAGCGAAGGAAACACGAGTAAGAAAACTTGAAGTCACATTGACTACCGTAACCCGACAATGTCAGTGATTATGAAGCGTTGATTACTGAACATGTGATGTGGACTACTTATGTACTGCATATCTTATAACTTTATAACATCACACTTTAAATATATACATATATATATACACATTCTCTCATTACTGATCATTACACTATTAAATTCTCACTTATTGCATCTTCATTACCTACTTCCAAATCAAAAATTCACTATCGTAAACTATCTAACATTAATTATTATAATTTTCTCTCTGATTTATCTATATATTTGCCACCTTTCCCACCTTGCATTGATACTCTTAATAACTTCCTTATTATGACACTAAATACCCATGCACCGATAAATACTAAATATCTTTCAGTACATCCAAATACTCCTTGGTATAATAGCGCTCTTTCCTCTCAAAAACGTACCCTTCGAAATAAGGAACGAATATATGTAAAGTGTCCTACATCACTGAATCACGATACATTTAAGATATATAGATCAATATATAAAAGTGCAATGAACAAGGCAAAATCTATTTTCTACCAAAATAAAATTAATGAATTTTCCCGGTCACCTCGTCATCTTTTTAAACTAACTTCATCTCTAATGGGCACTAGTAAGAAAAGCCAATATCCCAATATCCCTGCTCACATTCTTTGTACACAGTTCTCAAATCAACTTAATGGTAAAACTTTAAATACACTTAGATCTATAGCATTTAATATAGCAACTGTTTCTCCTCTTTTCTCCAATTATGATATAAATGTTTTCTCTTTACCTTTATCGTGTTCCTTTACCAGTTTTTTCAGTACTTCTTTAACTGAGATTTTATCCTTATTAAACTCTGTTAAATCTACTTCCTCTGTAGATCCTATCCCATTATCAGTTTTTAAAAAATCATCACATTTTATTTCAAATCAACTACTATCTATCTATTCGCACTCTTTAATATATGGTATATTTCCGGCATCTTTTAAACGATCTCATATAAAACCTATCCTTAAAAAGAATAATCTTGATACATCAGTCTTAACTAATTTTAGACCAATTTCTCAACTTTCTATTATGAGTAAGATTCTCGAAAGAATTGTTTCTAAGCAAATTTTTAATTACCTTTCTGTCAATAATATCCTTGACCCTCATCAGAGTGCTTTCAAGAAACACCATTCAACTGAAACTGCACTAACATCTGTTCTAAATGACTTACTTACTACTCTTGATGATAACCAATGCATACAGATGGTTCTTTTAGACCTGTCATCTGCTTTCGATACTATTAACCATGATATACTTATAAATAGGCTATATTATTTAGGTATATCTGATGCTCCCCTACTTTGGTTTAAATCTTATCTTTCAAATCGTTCCTCCTCTGTACAAATTGGTGAATCGCTATCTTCACCTATACCCGTTACTTGTGGTGTACCACAGGGATCGGTGCTTGGTCCTTTACTTTTTACTCTATATATTCTTCCACTATCTAAACTAATTCAATCCTTTCCTGACATATCTTATCATATTTATGCTGATGATATTCAGCTTTATATAAAATTACCTATTAACTCCAGTCCTGACTCTAATTTATCTCTTTCAAATTGCATTATACATATTAACTTTTGGCTACTATCAAATTTTCTTCTATTAAATGAAACTAAGACTGAACTCATAAATATTTCTCATTCTCAATCCACATTTCCTCCTCTGTCTGTAAATAATTCTTTAATTCAACCTAAACCTTTCATTAAAAATCTCGGCTTTATCTTTGACACTAATCTTAATTATGACAGGCATATATCTAATATATGTAAAATATCTAATTTACATATATATAAAATTCGCTCTATTAGAAAATTTATAACTAAAAAATCGTGTTCTATTCTAATAAACTCTCTTATTTTTTCTCGTCTCGACTACTGTAACTCTCTTCTCTGCTCTCTTCCTTCTATATCGATATCTAAAATTGATCGTATTATTCGTGCTTCTACTAGACTTACTTTTAATTTATCTTATTCTGATTATACTACCTCTGTCTCTTCACTTATGTCCTCACTTAAATGGTTAACTTTTAAAAATCGTTGCCTATTTAAACTTCTATGCCTCACTCACAAATTATTACTTACGCACCAACCAATTTACCTGTATAACCTATTAGATCCTATTAATCCTCTTAACTCACTTAGGTCTACTAGAACCATTCGACTAAAAACGCATCCTTACAAAAAAAAGATATTTGGTGGTAGATCGTTTAAATGCATGTCCCCTATTAATTGGAATTCCATTCCAATTAATATAAGGAATATCAATAATCACGCCACCTTTAAAACTCGACTAAAATTATTTTTATTACGTAGGCAGCACTGAATGCTATATAAATCTAAATTATGACTATTATTATTTTATTATTTCATTATCGTTTCTTGTTCTCGTTTGTTTATTATTATATATATTTATATTTATACTCATCCATAGCAACTGTTTTGCTTAATATCTGTATATTGTCTATACACTTTTGAGATATGTTTTTATATATTTAAGTGTTTAAATAAACCATTACAATTACAATATATATAACTTTTATAAAAAATTGTAAAAGTTATTATTATTATCGGTATTATTATTATTATTCATCTGTAATTTGACAGGAATGTGGCGCCATTGCATGTCTTATTGAATGATGCTTGAATTTTGTTGGTAGTTTTAATTTTATAACATATTTGAGATATTTTTATATTTCACCTATTTATAATAATTTACTATTTTTATTAACAATTTATCTATATTAAAATGATATAAATTTACACATCTTTACTAATATATATTTTAATACATTTTAATATCATACATAATATATTAAATTATTTTATTATTTACTTTAATGTAAAGAATTGAAATATGATGATAACTTATATGTTCATAAACAGTATTTTATTATTTTTATTAATTTATATTTATATATATATCATCTATTTTATTTGTCATGTAATAATTATATTACAACGAATGCTAACACATGAATCATTATTATTTTATCAATACATTTACTAATTTTTTAATCTGTACATGAACATATTGGAGGTATCAACTAAATAAAGCTTTTTACTGATCCTCCATAGACGTATGCTATACATGGTATTTATTATGTCTATAAACTGATTTCATTCATATATATATATTTAATTTAATTTAAAATGTTTTATTGACTACAAAATCACGTGGTGGTTATGGGCGTCATGAGGAGGAAACAAAAATAAAATAAATAAAGTACAATAAAAATGAAGGAAAAGGGAGGGTAGGTTACAATGTTAATAGGTACGTGGAGAGTTTACATTTAAATATTTACATGGATTTTTTTATTGCACGTCGTTGTATCATCTCAAGTTTAAGCATAATATTTATATGAGTCTACTGAAGACTAGCGAGTGTATTATAATTTTAGTCATTGAAAAAGTCAATTTATTGCGTGATTTTCTAATATTATAAAGAAAATAGTTGATATTGCGAATCATTATAGATATGTGGTCAGAGTAATCTAGGTGGGAGTTGATAGTGAAACCAAGAGTTGTTATGGATTATGATGTAGGGAGGGCTAGTAGAAAGGGGTGGGTGATGATTAGGGGGTATACCTATAGGTAGGTCTGGAGAGAATGATGGATTCAGTTTTGGTCATATTAAGTGATAGGGAATTCTGGGAGAACCAATCAGTAAGTTCTGTGAGGCAGTTAAAAATAGACAGTTGAATAGAGTTGGAGTCACAGGAAATGTGAAAATAAGTATAAATTTGTAGATCATCGGCAAAGAGATGGTAGTGGATGTAAGTATATTTACGAAATATGGATTTTATGGGTAAAATATAAATAATAAAAAGTAAAGGACCAATCACGGAGCTTTGTGGAACGCCATGAGTGCTGATAAAGGGGGTAGAGAGGATGAGTTAATTTTCACTGAAGAGGAAAGAATGACATAAACCAGCTGTGTACTTGACCATGAATACCGATTTCATTGAGTCGTAAAGAATGTCATGGTTTAGAGTGTCAAAGGCACTGGATAGCAAGGTAGCACGGGGCTTTGTTGTAAAGAGTTATGAGTAGATCATTAATGATAAGATTCAGTTCTCCAATAGGGTAAGTAAGCACTTTGAAACTAATCAATAATTGAATTGATAGTGATATAGTGTATAAGTTACATATATATATATATATATATATGTTTTCAATATCTTTTCTTATATATTATTACTTTTGATATCTGATGGGTTCATAAGAGGAAAGTCTCCAATTAACGATACCTAAATGACAATTTGCAATAACGTATTCAATATTTAATATATATTTATATGTCTATTTTTAATTTTGTAATTATAGTAATATTATGGCAATAAATAATTATTTTATTTTAAATGTTTTATATAATTGCATTGACTAGAATATTCAGGAAGTTAGAAAAACGAGATACATTATTAGAATTACTAAATAAATCGAAAAATTAGAGGGTTTTGGTGTTAGTTGAAATGAAAAGAATTGCCGATTTATTGGCATATTATATCGATCAGAATTTCTTGCAACTAGTAACCATGGAGATATTTTGCAGAGAACTTGACGACATTTTGCGTAATATTAAAACCTATAAAGCACCTATATTAATTGCGACTTATGTTGCAGCTCGTGGATTATATAAGTCACCGAAAGTTAAGAATGTTGTAAACTACGATATGCCAATATGTATTGAAGAATATATTCATGGAATTGCTAGGGCCGTATGTATAGTAATAATGGCAAATACGTATGTTAGTATAAAAATAGGCATCTTAATTACTTTATTAACTTATTCTTATTATAAAATTTAAATATAAAATTTAAAAATACTTTTTGAGATTTCGTGGAAAACTTTAAATTTTATAATTTTCACTAAAAACTGAATTATGAAAAAAGTAATTTTAGTATTTAAAAATGAATACATAAATATGTTTCAAATACATTTATACGTAATTAAGATATTATTTTTACTTATATTCTAGAAATGTGCTTACAAACTAAAATATATTTATATTTCTAGGAACAATTTTGTTTGAGTTATCTCTTGAACTGTTTATGTATCTCTAATTATCCTATATCTATTGAACTGTTATATAACTATAATTACCCTGTATCTATTGAACTGTTTATATAACTCTAACTACCCTGTATCTATTGAACTGTTATATAACGCTAATTACCCTGTATCTCTTGAACTGTTTATATAACTCTAACTACCCTGTATCTATTGAACTGTTATATAACTCTAATTACCCTGTATCTATTGAACTGTTTATATAACTCTAAGTACCCTGTATCTATTGAATTTTGTATATAACTCTAATTACCCTGTATCTATTGAACTGTTTATATAACTATAATTACCCTGTATAAGAGTTTACCCTTATAACCACGACGACGAAGGCCGAGCAGTACCACTGAGACGGGGTGATGCTGGAAGGTGACGGCACTACCAAGACTACCTGCTTCTGGAACGCTACAGATATGACTTCGTATTATTAACATAATTGTATAGCCACGCCCCTAAATATATTAGAAAATTAATATAAATATATGACACACAATTATATTAAATTATATTTTTCACATAAGATATTTTTTATATAATTTTTATTAATAATTCATTTCATCATAAATTTGTTCTCATTATATTATAGTATAATATTATGATTAATATTAGTTATTTAATTATAGTAATTAATATAAACTTATACAAAATAAAAAAAAAGTTATTAAATATACATTTTATTATATTATAAATAAAGTAATTATATTTATATATCAATAATAAAGAGATATATATATATATATATATATATATATATATATATATATATAAACATATAATTAGGTGTATATACAAATAATAAGAAACGAAACTGAGATTTGTTATCAAAGTTAGGAATAAGTTTACTTAACTCAATTGTGGAATACACAACTATCTCTGTCATTTGGATTAGAATAGAATCTAGAAGATTGCGATACCATTGTATCACTCTCTCCACAGCTCACGTATACATATGTATATATGTATGACATTGATATGAAGGGAAGATAATCTTCGACTGTCGTATTCTACTGATACATTCTATTTGCTCTATTAATCTTGATTCATGCCAATCTCAAGTATTTCCTACGCTCTTCATCAGCTAGCTCTTCCGGTATCCTAAAATAACAACATATTTAACATATATTACATACAATATTAAATTATAGATTATAATTGTATTATAAATAAATAATGATAGGTTTATTATATAAAGTAATTTGTGATTGTTTAAATTTTTAAAATAATATAAATAATGTATGTATCACAAACCAAAAATAAAAACAGTTTTACATTTATTTGAAGTGATACTTGATAGGTGGAGTTTAGTGTAAATATACAAATATGGCTTATTGAATTAAGTATGCCATTATTATAAATTTTGTTCATTTATTTACGATCGTAAATCAATTTAAATCGATCTAAATATAACTATTTTAAAATTCGTTTTTAATATTATTTTATTGATTCTAATAATATATTATTTACTTTATATATATATATATATATATATATATATATGAACCCGTATCACGTGTCCGGCCCAGATGTGAGGTTTCTGTTCGGTGATCAGCTCGGTGTATGGGTGGGCATCCGATGGCTTTCAAGTACAGGTATTCGTAGAACCTAGCGGCAGTTCTAGGCGGTACACCTGCAGGCCTCGTGCGTCGTGGTTACGCCTACATCGGAGGGCGTAGTCGGCTATAGCGGCCATCTTGTTAGGGTACCGTACGTCGTAGTACATCCGGTCTACGATGTCGGTGCTGAGCGAGACGCTGGTGTCGGTGGTGTGCTAGAGGGTGGAATCAATCTAGCCGTTTCTACGGGGTGGTTAGAGCATGGGAGGCTTAGGGGGGTTCAGCGATGCCCTAGTAGGTCTCCGTCGTCTGGACTTGGCGAAAAGACGCTTCCTTTTCGGCACATTGATCTCGAACTCTGTAGGACATATGTTTAACGTTAGGCATTATAGGGAATGTTAGGCAATAAATGGAACGACAACCAATTAAATGACCAAATTCAAATATGAATAAAATATATAATGTTATTAATAATTATCTTTATACATATATATATTTTAAAAGATAAAAAAGTATTGGCAATAATTTATATATATATTTGATTATAAAAATAGAGTATATAGTAGTATCAAGTATCGCTTATCTATTTACATGTTAAACTCGCCTAATTGTGGATGAAACAAGAATGTCATTAAAGATAGATAAATATATCCTATCAGATACATTGTTAATATATGATATTACGATTAATCCATACAATCATTTGAAATAGAAAATACATATTAAATAATATTGACCAGTATGATTTGAAATAATTGTAATATTTTATGTCATTTTTTCACTTACTGAAAAATTAAATCGAAAAACTTATCAAATAAATATATTTAAATACATTAAAACTACTACTTACAGAATAAACTACCTTCCGAGAAGACATACATCTTTAGATATCCCTATACACAAACTCTGCTGTAACTAGTACTACACTATAGCCTATGTATATAGCCTATAATGTGATAATGAGTTTAAACGTTACATCATAGCAAACCCTGTTGTAATACAGATGGCGACGACGAGAAGGATAGATTACCTGCTGAGAATTCCTCTATTGTCATCAACGCCAAGCTAATCTTTAGCTAAGTCTCGCCAACAACTCGCCTCTTATTCTCCGCAGTAATATCGATGAGCTGTCTATGAAAGTTAAAGAGGTAGGGTAGTGCTAGGCACATATTGTTATTAAAGGATGTTGAAGTATTTAATATTATCATAGATACGCAATTATGTATGTTAACACAATTAATACCTACTTCCCACTGTTGCTAGCGGTAGTATCGAAATCACTAATAAATCACTTTAGGTTTGACACAGTTTGTTTACAACAATGTTTTCATTGTTCTATTAAATTACATGCATTACAAATTAGCTTTTACTCACCACATAAATATACATAGTATTTAAGAACAACATATATTATTGCTTTTGTATATATTAGTAATTAAGTTTTAAATAATATTTTACATTTTAAAAGTGTATAATTAGGTACAAATTTATAATATAAACAACGAAAATTGAACCTATATAGGTGGCGCTGTTCATATTCTTTATACAAAATCGAATTATACAATTTCGCGTTAGTGTTATATCTTTCCTTAAACAAATCTTTGCTAACTACATAACGTAGCTACTTATTATCCATGTAATCAACTGTCCCATTACCAAACAAAGTCTTAGTGGGAGTATCGGGGATGAAACACCCATTCACCAGTTCCCCAGATTACTGGTATCAGGTAATTAATCCATTAGATATAGCGGTAACTAATACACTTATATTTATAACTTGAACTACTCAATCTTGTCATGCCTTCACAGTTTTAGCTTTATATAAACATATAATATTTAAACATAAACATTATAATTAAGTAGACAACTTCTATGGGTAACCTAATTATGCATTACATCTTTGTAACCCATGCATTGACCACAGTGTAATACTACTTTCTGCAGACCACCCACGTTATCACAGTATCTCTATTGAATTCAATGTATAGTTGTATACAATTCAGTGATATGCATTACATTTTGATAGACAACATGATGTAGCAATGAATAGCTATTAGAATACGGTAGACTAGCACTGTTCATTACATTGAATGTTTCACCTCGATAGTTGTTACATTGCCAAAGTAACAACACTTGACGATCATATATTGTGATCGAAGCTTCAAATAGGCAACACGTGTTATATTACAGATATTGGTTACAAACAGTTGCAGTCTGTGTAATGTATTATTATGTATATAATGTATATATCTTATGAGTAATCGTTTATAGAAATGAACAATAATAATGCTAACACTATTGGTCATGTTGTTTAGTAAATATTGTGATTAGCTTGAGATCTGGTAACCAGTTATAAAGTTAAAAACTTCACCAGAACTTACTGTTATCCAATCGAACATATAACCGATTATTATATTTACGAAATGATCCATGTTAATATAAATGTCAATATTAAAGTCATCCTACATAAACACACTTACCGCTAACCTTACGTATGTTGCCAGTGATATCGGGTATCATGTGGGGTGAGGGTAGTGACTGCTGCAGTCCTATAGGGGGCGTTAGTGGTTACTATGGAAGCCCTATAGGGGGCCCCCACCACCGAGGTAGGTGAGTCACCGTCTTCCTAGTCGAAGTGGTAGCTACGAGATCGTCGGGTGGGCGGGTGTTCATATCGATAGGGGCGGAGGGCAGGGGGTTATTACGATCGCGATTGTGATGATACTGGTGATACTGGTGGTGATGATGATGCTATTTATATATTAATAACATATTACATACATATTTGTATCTGCAAATTTCTCGCCGTAAATTATATTTACGGAGAGAATTTGTTGTTTTCGTACTTGTTTAATATGTTATATATATATATATATAGTTTTTAATTTGTTATTATATTTTATAGATATATAAAGTTATGAATGCAATGGCTACAGATAATATGTGCTTACTATTATATGTATTATACTATAGCATTTCTTTTATCGTGATACTATATATTCAATACAAATTTTAAATAAAATTTAAAAAATTTAAAAACAAATTTAATTTTAAAACACTCATAATACCTCTGTTATATTTTTAAAACTAATTTTGTATATTTGAAACTCCATAACTTTAGAATTATTGATCAAACTACATGAACATTTTAGAATTTATTTAAATTAGAATACTCTTCAGATATAGATATAAATCTAAAAATAATATCTGATTACATATATTGTATACAATATATTTATATTGCATTACATTTATAGAAATTTCTGGAATATTTATTATTTTAAAATTGGTGATATGTAGGTCCCATTCTCTTGGTATTATACTTAACAGTACATTTTAAATTTAGACTATATATATACAGCTATAAATGTAATGTACAAGAAACAAACAACATTTAATTATTCTTTTATGTATTTCTATAGTGATTGTGCTTTTAGTAAAACAATAATTATAGATAAATATCCTATGTTACTATGTAAATAAATACCATGTTGCGCCGTCCCTAAATAATACACACAATATATATATATATATATATATATATAATATATATAGAGACTTCCGATAGCATGTATAAGTATTTGAAGGTGTGATACCTTGAGTGCAGGCCCAACGTCGTATCAAGTCTGTGGACTCTTACAACACCGAAGATTGGTCTGGCAGCAGTCTGCACAACTCTGATCACGTATCAAACAAAACATCATTTGAAGATGAACCTTTTAAACATTTTAAAGTAAATATGCATCTTTACAACATGGTGTGCCAATCCTTGGAACATGAAGAGATTCGTTATGCCCACAGGACTAAGAAGTTAGAGCTAAAGAAGCAAGGTCTAAAACAGAAATATAGAGATGAGCTGAACATGTTGAAATCTAAGAAGATCGTTACTCGTAATCGTAATCGTAACAACAAGTCACTTGACGATAAGTTTCCTCTGGTGTTTCCATCTATATATATATATATATATATATATATTGAATGTTTTACAAGTCTCTTTAGCGTACACTTTTTTTAAAATATACATTATTTTCACATTTTATTAAAAACGCTGGGATACTTCATACACTTAAATAATGTAATAAATAATGTAATACATAATGTAATGACTGCAGTATTAACTATGTCATATATTCTATAATAAGGAATACATTATTTATTGTTAAACATATATGTTTATAAAAATACTAAATTTTATTAATTTATATAAATATATATATATATATATATTAAAATATTAATTTACAGATATAAAAAATATATATTTGGTAATTAAAATATACATAACCAAATGTATTTGAATATATGTTCTGTATAATATACATTGCGATATATTTAATAATAATAGAAAATACATGACAATGGAAGCACTGTGTAGGGGTACCGTATCCCGTGTGTAACGAGCGACACCTATAGGCTAAGTTGTTCTGTAACCTAAACATAAAGAACGGAGAGATACTGGCAACGGTCAGCAGAGGAGAGGCCAGAGGTTAACAGTTGTTGTGTTGATTCAGAGTTATAGTCAGAAACACGTATATATTATCTAATATCGTGTATATATATAAGTATACAATTTGTGTTATATATTATTACTTTTATGATTAGTTCATAAGAGGAAAGTCTCCAAATACCGACTCCTAAATGACAATTTGTCCTAAATAACGTATTCAATATTTAATATATATGTATAATACTTTACTAAATATTATGTATATATATATACTTTTTTGATATTTATTAGTTACTGATATACAAGAGGGTTCGTTATTTGGAGGGTGTCAGTAGTTGGAGAATTTGCCCTACTTCCATACATACCTATATATAGGTCCGTTCTCGTGTATTACGATGAACCAATCATATAATTATAGTTATTATTATTACAATATAATATTTAGTATTATCCAATTATTATATACAGGTATTATAATATATTATAATATATTGTGAATTTATTCACATATATAATATATTATATATTATATATATATATATATATATAGTTTCACAAGTTACTTGCGCGTTTTCGGAGAGGCGAACGTAAACAAAACGCAGGAGAAATTACGTATAGAAAGAGAGCTCATTGGAAAATGAGATTTATTGCACTGTAAGTGGATTGTCCGAAGACAAAAGCGTGCGATCACCCTACCTAGGAGGTGAACCTGTACCGAGACAAAGTCCTATCCGCAGTCTACGAACGCGTCTACGATTCGATGAGAACGCACTCAACTATCGCGATACTGGACGGAGCGGATCATGTGCTGAATTCGACGGTATACCTCAAAGTACATACTTTTTCACTTCGAATTGATGAATAATATGTAATTATTGTTCAAAATATATACTTAAAAACTTTACTATATATAGTTACATGCGCATGTCATGCAGACATACACTAACTCTGTATACACGAATATATATATATATATTTGTGTGTGTGTATCTTTCCCATAGCTATAGATATATTATACTATAATGATATTTTTCAAGTATAAATTATAACTGAAATATTCGGAATAAAAAAAATAAATATAAATTATTTCCTGTGTTTATAATTAAACTTAAATATATATATATATATATATATATATATATATATATATATATATATATATATATATATATATATTTGTATTTAATAGTTATGATTCCACTTGGTATATATACATAACTAAGTATCTAATTAAGATACATTTAACATGACATAACAATTTATGAATTATAATATAATTAAATAATACACAATATATATATGCATAATACATACATTTAATTAAATACAAGTACCTATACCTTCCCTGTAAAATAACCACTTATTACACTAATTTATAGTAATACATAATTGGTGTATAACACAAAAGTAAAATATAATACCTTAAATTACGAAATACCTAAAACTCCAAGTGATAATATTCAAAGCTAACCCTCGGAAACTAATGAAACTCTCTCGAAAACGAAGAAATGGATCAAGGTTTTATTAATTCTACAGTAACAACTGAAGCTGGGTGACATATATATATATATATATATATACAAACTATATATATATATATATATATATATATATATATATAATCAGTAAGTAGTGATAGGTTATCAAAGGGTATTGATAATTTATGTTTATGTGGGTTTTAATGTTAACTACTATATATATATATAATCAAATATAATGTACATATATTAATAATAATTGATTATTATTGTATATAAATGAAATACTTTCTTATATTACATGGTATATCATATATGTAGTACATATACATTAGTGATTAAAACGAGTCGAGTCGAACCACTGTTAATCTCGACTCGAGTAAAGTCGGATTGAGACTCGATCAATCTTTATTAAAACTAATTTAAATTATTTGATTACATTAAATAGTTTAAATGTTTAAATTATTTGACATATGTTGAAATAAAACATATTAATTATTTTATATAATTGAATATTATCTTATCTTTTATACTGAATATGTTAAGGCTCCGAAACAAAGTTGATCCGGTTTCATTTGAATAACTAATAATTATAATCATTTAAATCATCTACACATGCATACACATGCAGATATGCACAGGTATAATGTACATATACACAGTTATAAGGTTAACAGGTAGTTTAACCCTCTGAATCCCAAAAGGCATTAATCGTATACGATGTATACATTAGTTTTATGATTTAATTATTTTTCGTTTGGTGATTATAAACGAATATTAAAAAAATTCAGTATTTGAATTATATTAATAAAAATGTATAAAGAAATATTTAAAATACATATTTAAAAAAATTCTACCATGGTAAGGTTCACCTTTATTTGATATTAGTACATATATAATAATTTGTAATAATATAATTCAAATACTGAGTTTTTTTAATATATATATCTTATATTTTAAGCATTATGTTAAAATACAACATTATATAAAATTGATTATGAAAATACTTGATTAATTTTAACTAAATAAATATATTAATATATAAATTAAATAATTAATTAATATATAATATTTTTCATTTTATTATTAAGTAGAATGTTATAAACATTTTATATATTATAATCTATATGTATATTATAATATGTTATTGAGTATTTATTTATTTATTAAAATATGATTCTATTTTTAATTAAAAATTAATTATAATTATTATAATCAATTAAGTATACTATTACGAATAATAATTAAAATCCAGTTTTCCAGATTTATATAATATATTATATATATATAATAAAGTATACTTTATAAAATAAATATAACGTGTAATATATAATTATTACTATTTGTAATACAAAAAGGTCGTACAGTGAAAAAAAATTATCTGAAAATTGAATGTTTTACAAGTCTCCTTAGCGTACACTTTTTTTTAAAATATACATTATTTTCACATTTTATTAAAAACGCTGGGATACTTCATACACTTAAATAATGTAATAAATAATGTAATACATAATGTAATAAGTGCAGTATTAACTATATCATATATCCTATAATATGGAATACATTATTTATTGTTAAACATATATGTCTATAAAAATACTATATTTTATTTATTTATATAAATATATATTGTGAATCAGATAGAGTGTAAACACTCAGGAAAATACAAAAGCAAAGCTTGACTAGGTATTTTCCCACTCAACTTGATAACAGCATTACAAGAATAAAAAATAAAAAAAATATTAGTAAATTATAAAATGACAATAACTTATTTTAAAATTTCAATTTTGTATATCATTAGAACTATAATTTTGTATATATATATATACTATTGTATATATTATTAAACTTATTTGATTTGTAAATGTGATTCGTGTAAATGAAAATCGTGCTGAATAAATAAGTAAGAATATACTTGAATATTGTTATCAAGGAGAGGTCATCATTTTCAGTTAAATACAAAATAAAATATAATAAATAATAAAAGTATATATAAATAAAATAAATGTATATTAAAAGAAGAAAAATATATAAAACAAATGAAATAAATGCATAAAATATGTAAAAAATATAATAATGAAAGAGAAAAAGATAAAGAAACTAAACACAATAAAAAATATAAAAAGTTAACTAATACGAAGAGGTAATAAATAATTTAATATTTGTTTTAAAAGTTTTTTTATTCATTAATTTGTGAAAAGAAGCTGGTAATGCATTCCATATCTCAGGAGCTTTGTTAGTAAGGCAAAACGATTTTCTATGTGTTCTAATTTTGGGTAAAACCAATTTTTTAGATAAAGGCTTATAAATATTTGAATTTTGTGTAAAAAGATATTGTAAAATTATAGGCAAAGATTTAGTCATATATCTATTTATATATTTTAAGATATTAATCTTTATAATATCTTGAAATTTTAAAAGTTGAATTTTTTATAAATTGTATCTATATCTACATTAAAAGAAAAAAACAAATTTTTTATTACCCTATTTTGCAATATAATAATTGGTTGAATATTAGACAAAAATGTACTACCCCAAATAGATGAACAATAATTTAGATGACTTTCAAAAATACTATGATATATTTGTATACGATTTTGTAAAGGTAGTTTATGTTTTATTTTATTTATAATAGCAATGGATCTACTTAGTTTTGATCTGATATAATTTATATGATAATTCCAGTTACATTTATCATCAATTATTATACCAAGGAACGATAAATGATTCACCTGCTCTATAATTTCATTATAAACTTTTAATTCTAGTTTCTTTTTTGATTTAGAATTTCGAATATTATAGAGCATAACTTTGGTTTTTTTTACATTTAATGTTAATTTATTACTAAATAGCCAGTGAGTTAAATTATAAAGGTCATCTTGTATATTAGTTTGCAGAATATCAAAAGATTTACTACTGAAAATTAAATTGGTATCATCTGCAAAAATTATAGGTGTAGAATATTTCAATATATTAGGCATATCATTAATATATATTAGAAAAAGTAATGGCCCTAAAACTGAACCTTGCGGAACACCAAATGATATGCGTTCCATATTTGAAATAGCCCCATTTAATTTTACATATTGTGATCTGTTTGATAAATAACTAGATAATAGAACTTTAGGTAAACCTCTGATACCAATATTATCTAATTTATTTATCAATATATTATGATCTAAAGTGTCAAAGGCCTTTTTTAGATCAATAGATAAATCTGCACAATTATTAGTATTTTCTAACTCAGCACATACTGTTTCTGATAGGTGATGTAATGCATCTTCTGTTGAATAATTTTGTCTGAACCCAAATTGATTGTCATTCAAAATTTTATATTTATTAATGAAACAAAGAAGTCTTTTTTTAAATAATTTTTCATACATTTTTGAGAATTGAGGGAGAAGAGATATTGGCCTGAAATTATCTAATATATTTTTATTACCCTTTTTATGTAAAGGTATAACCTTAGATATTTATATATATATATATATAAATATATATATATATTAAAATATTAATTTACAGATATAAAAAATATATATTTGGTAATTAAAATATACATAACCAAATGTATTTGAATATATGTTCTGTATAATATACATTGCGATATATTTAATAATAATAGAAAATACATGACAATGGAAGCACTGTGTAGGGGTACCGTATCCCATGTGTAACGAGCGACACCTATAGGCGAAGTTGTTCTGTAACCTAAACATTAAGAACGGATAGATACTGGCTACGGTCAGCAGAGGAGAGGTCAGAGGTTAACAGTTGTTGTGTTGATTCCGAGTTATAGTCAGAAACACGTATATATTATCTAATATCGTGTATATATATAAGTATACAATTTGTGTTATATATTATTACTTTTATGATTAGTTCATAAGAGGAAAGTCTCCAAATACCGACTCCTAAATGACAATTTGTCCTAAATAACGTATTCAATATTTAATATATATGTCTAATACTTTACTAAATATTATGTATATATATATACTTTTTTGATATTTATTAGTTACTGATATACAAGAGGGTTCGTTATTTGGAGGGTGTCAGTAGTCGGAGACTTTGCCCTACTTCCATACATACCTATATATAGGTCCGTTCTCGTGTATTACGATGAACCAATCATATAATTATAGTTATTATTATTACAATATAATATTTAGTATTATCCAATTATTATATACAGGTATTATAATATATTATAATATATTGTGAATTTATTCACATATATAATATATTATATATATATATATATATATATATATATATATATATATATATATAGTTTCACAAGTTACTTGCGCGTTTTCGGAGAGGCGAAAGTAAACAAAACGCGGGAGAAATTGCGTCTAGAAAGAGAGCTCATTGGAAAATGAGATTTATTGCAGCGTAAGTGGATTGTCCGAAGACAAAAGCGTGCGATCACCCTACCTAGGAGGTGAACCTGTACCGAGACCAAGTCCTATCCGCAGTCTACCAACGCGTCTACGATTCGATGAGAACGCACTCAACTATCGCGATACTGGACGGAGCGGATCATGTGCTGAATTCGACGGCAAACCTCAAAGTACGTACTTTTTCACTATGTGTAATTATTGTTCAAAATATATATTTAAAAACTTCACTATATATATAGAGACATGCGCATGTCATGCAGACATACACTAACTCTGTATACACGAATATATATATATATATATATATATATATATATATGTGTGTGTGTTTATCTTTCCCATAGATATAGATATATTATACTATAATGATATTTTTCAAGTATAAATTATAACTGAAATATTCGGAATAAAAAAAAATAAATATAAATTATTTCCTGTGTTTATAATTAAACTTAAATATATATATATATATATATATATATATATATATATATATATATATATATATGTATATATATATATTTGTATTTAATAGTTATGATTCCACTTGGTATATATACATAACTAAGTATCTAATTAAGATACATTTAACATGACATAACAATTTATGAATTATAATATCATTAAATAATACACAATATATATATGCATAATACATACATTTAATTAAATACAAGTATACATTCCCTGTAAAATAACCTCTTATTAAACTAATTTATAGTAATACATAATTGGTGTATAACACAAAAGTAAAATATAATACCTTAAATTACGAATAACTAAAACGCCAAGTGATAATAATCAAAGCTAACCCACGGAAACTAATGAAACTCTCTCGAAAACGACGAAATGGATCAAGGTTTTATTAAAGCTACAGTAACAACTGAAGCTGGGTGACATATGTATATATATATATATATATATTTATATATATACAAACTATATTATATATATACATATATATATATATATATATATATATATATATATATATTCAGTAAGTAGTGATAGGTTATCAAAGGGTATTGATAATTTATGTTTATGTGGGTTTTAATGTTAACTACTATATATATATATAATCAAACATAATTTACATATATTAATAATAGTTGATTATTATAGTATATAAATGAAATACTTTCTTATATTACATGGTGTATCATATATGTAGTACATATACATTAGTGATTAAAACGAGTCGAGTCGAACCAAAGTTTAGCTCGACTCGAGTATAGTCGAATTGAGACTCGATCAATCTTTATTAAAACTAATTTAAATTATTTGATTATATTAAATAGTTTAAATGTTTAAATTATTTGACATATGTTGAAATAAAACATATTAATTATTTTATATAATTGAATATTATCTTATCTTTTATACTGAATATATTAAGGCTCCGAAACAAAGTTGATCCGGTTTCATTCGAATAACTAATTAAGTATAATTAATTAAGTATACTATTACGAATAATAATTAAAATCCATTATTCCTGATTTATATAATATATTATATACTTTATAAAATAAATATAACTTGTAATATATAATTATCACTATTTGTAATACAAAAAAGGTGCGATCAGAGAAAACAAAATTATCTGATAATTGAATGTTTTACAAGTCTCTTTAGCGTACACTTTTTTTAAAATATACATTATTTTCACATTTTATTAAAAACGCTGGGATACTTCATACACTTAAATAATGTAATAAATAATGTAATACATAATGTAATGACTGCAGTATTAACTATGTCATATATTCTATAATAAGGAATACATTATTTATTGTTAAACATATATGTTTATAAAAATACTAAATTTTATTTATTTATATAAATATATATATATATATATATTAAAATATTAATTTACAGATATAAAAAATATATATATGGTAATTAAAATATACATAACCAAATGTATTTGAATATATGTTCTGTATAATATACATTGCGATATATTTAATAATAATAGAAAATACATGACAATGGAAGCACTGTGTAGGGGTACCGTATCCCATGTGTAACGAGCGACACCTATAGGCTAAGTTGTTCTGTAACCTAAACATAAAGAACGGATAGATACTGGCTACGGTCAGCAGAGGAGAGGTCAGAGGTTAACAGTTGTTGTGTTGATTCCGAGTTATAGTCAGAAACACGTATATATTATCTAATATCGTGTATATATATAAGTATACAATTTGTGTTATATATTATTACTTTTATGATTAGTTCATAAGAGGAAAGTCTCCAAATACCGACTCCTAAATGACAATTTGTCCTAAATAACGTATTCAATATTTAATATATATGTATAATACTTTACTAAATATTATGTATATATATATACTTTTTTGATATTTATTAGTTACTGATATACAAGAGGGTTCGTTATTTGGAGGGTGTCAGTAGTCGGAGACTTTGCCCTACTTCCATACATACCTATATATAGGTCCGTTCTCGTGTATTACGATGAACCAATCATATAATTATAGTTATTATTATTACAATATAATATTTAGTATTATCCAATTATTATATACAGGTATTATAATATATTATAATATATTGTGAATTTATTCACATATATAATATATTATATATATATATATATATATATATATATATATATATATATATATAGTTTCACAAGTTACTTGCGCGTTTTCGGAGAGGCGAACGTAAACAAAACGCAGGAGAAATTACGTATAGAAAGAGAGCTCATTGGAAAATGAGATTTATTGCACTGTAAGTGGATTGTCCGAAGACAAAAGCGTGCGATCACCCTACCTAGGAGGTGAACCTGTACCGAGACCAAGTCCTATCCGCAGTCTACGAACGCGTCCACGATTCGATGAGAACGCACTCAACTATCGCGATACTGGACGGAGCGGATCATGTGCTGAATTCGACGGCAAACCTCAAAGTACGTACTTTTTCACTATGTGTAATTATTGTTCAAAATATATATTTAAAAACGTCACTATATATATAGAGACATGCGCATGTCATGCAGACATACACTAACTCTGTATACACGAATATATATATATATATATATATATATATATATATATATATATATATATATATATGTGTGTGTGATTATCTTTCCCATAGATATAGATATATTATACTATAATGATATTTTTCAAGTATAAATTATAACTGAAATATTCGGAATAAAAAAAAATAAATATAAATTATTTCCTGTGTTTATAATTAAACTTAAATATATATATATATATATATATATATATATATATATATATATATATATATATATATATATATATATATATATATATATATATATATATATATGTATATATATATATATTTGTATTTAATAGTTATGATTCCACTTGGTATATATACATAACTAAGTATCTAATTAAGATACATTTAACATGACATAACAATTTATGAATTATAATATCATTAAATAATACACAATATATATATGCATAATACATACATTTAATTAAATACAAGTATACATTCCCTGTAAAATAACCTCTTATTAAACTAATTTATAGTAATACATAATTGGTGTATAACACAAAAGTAAAATATAATACCTTAAATTACGAATAACTAAAACGCCAAGTGATAATAATCAAAGCTAACCCACGGAAACTAATGAAACTCTCTCGAAAACGACGAAATGGATCAAGGTTTTATTAAAGCTACAGTAACAACTGAAGCTGGGTGACATATGTATATATATATATATATATATATATATATTTATATATATACAAACTATATTATATATATACATATATATATATATATATATATATATATATATAATCAGTAAGTAGTGATAGGTTATCAAAGGGTATTGATAATTTATGTTTATGTGGGTTTTAATGTTAACTACTATATATATATATAATCAAACATAATTTACATATATTAATAATAGTTGATTATTATAGTATATAAATGAAATACTTTCTTATATTACATGGTGTATCATATATGTAGTAAATCTACATTAGTGATTAAAACGAGTCGAGTCGAACCAAAGTTTAGCTCGACTCGAGTAAAGTCGGAATGACACTCGATAAATCTTTATTAAAACTAATTTAAATTATTTGATTATATTAAATAGTTTAAATGTTTAAATTATTTGACATATGTTGAAATAAAACATATTAATTATTTTATATAATTTAATATTATCTTATCTTTTATACTGAATATATTAAGGCTCCGAAACAAAGTTGATCCGGTTTCATTCGAATAACTAATTAAGTATACTATTACGAATAATAATTAAAATCCATTATTCCTGATTTATATAATATATTATATACTTTATAAAATAAATATAACTTGTAATATATAATTATCACTATTTGTAATACAAAAAAGGTGCGATCAGAGAAAACAAAATTATCTGATAATTGAATGTTTTACAAGTCTCTTTAGCGTACACTTTTTTTAAAATATACATTATTTTCACATTTTATTAAAAACGCTGCAGCGTCCCATGGGATACTTCATACACTTAAATAATGTAATAAATAATGTAATACATAATGTAATGACTGCAGTATTAACTATGTCATATATTCTATAATAAGGAATACATTATTTATTGTTAAACATATATGTTTATAAAAATACTAAATTTTATTTATTTATATAAATATATATATATATATATTAAAATATTAATTTACAGATATAAAAAATATATATATGGTAATTAAAATATACATAACCAAATGTATTTGAATATATGTTCTGTATAATATACATTGCGATATATTTAATAATAATAGAAAATAAATGACAATGGAAGCACTGTGTAGGGGTACCGTACCCCATGTCTAACGAGCGACACCTATAGACTAAGTTGTTCTGTAACCTAAACATAAAGAACGGATAGATACTGGCTACGGTCAGCAGAGGAGAGGTCAGAGGTTAACAGTTGTTGTGTTGATTCCGAGTTATAGTCAGAAACACGTATATATTATCTAATATCGTGTATATATATAAGTATACAATTTGTGTTATATATTATTACTTTTATGATTAGTTCATAAACGGAAAGTCTCCAAATACCGACTCCTAAATGACAATTTGTCCTAAATAACGTATTCAATATTTAATATATATGTCTAATACTTTACTAAATATTATGTATATATATATATACTTTTTTGATATTTATTAGTTACTGATATACAAGAGGGTTCGTTATTTGGAGGGTGTCAGTAGTTGGAGACTTTGCCCTACTTCCATACATACCTATATATATAGGTCCGTTCTCGTGTATTACGATGAACCAATCATATAATTATAGTTATTATTATTACAATATAATATTCAGTATTATCCAATTATTATATACAGGTAATATAATATATTATAATATATTGTGAATTTATTCACATATATAATATTATATATATATATATATATATATATATATATATATATATATATATATATATATATATATATATATATATATATATATATATATATATATATATATATATATGTGTGTGTGTGTGTGTGTACTTATATTAAATACATATATGTATTAATTTATAAATATATTGTTGTTATTTTAATAAATTTCATTAATATATATATATATATATATATATATATATATATATATATATATATATATATATATATAGTTTCACAAGTTACTTGCGCGTTTTCGGAGAGGCGAACGTAAACAAAACGCAGGAGAAATTACGTATAGAAAGAGAGCTCATTGGAAAATGAGATTTATTGCACTGTAAGTGGATTGTCCGAAGACAAAAGCGTGCGATCACCCTACCTAGGAGGTGAACCTGTACCGAGACCAAGTCCTATCCGCAGTCTACGAACGCGTCTACGATTCGATGAGAACGCACTCAACTATCGCGATACTGGACGGAGCGGATCATGTGCTGAATTCGACGGCAAACCTCAAAGTACGTACTTTTTCACTATGTGTAATTATTGTTCAAAATATATATTTAAAAACGTCACTATATATATAGAGACATGCGCATGTCATGCAGACATACACTAACTCTGTATACACGAATATATATATATATGTATATATATATATATATATATATATATATTTGTATTTAATAGTTATGATTCCACTTGGTATATATACATAACTAAGTATCTAATTAAGATACATTTAACATGACATAACAATTTATGAATTATAATATCATTAAATAATACACAATATATATATGCATAATACATACATTTAATTAAATACAAGTATACATTCCCTGTAAAATAACCTCTTATTAAACTAATTTATAGTAATACATAATTGGTGTATAACACAAAAGTAAAATATAATACCTTAAATTACGAATAACTAAAACGCCAAGTGATAATAATCAAAGCTAACCCACGGAAACTAATGAAACTCTCTCGAAAACGACGAAATGGATCAAGGTTTTATTAAAGCTACAGTAACAACTGAAGCTGGGTGACATATGTATATATATATATATATATACATATATATATATATATATATATATATATTTATATATATACAAACTATATTATATATATACATATATATATATATATATATATATATATATATATATATATATATATATTCAGTAAGTAGTGATAGGTTATCAAAGGGTATTGATAATTTATGTTTATGTGGGTTTTAATGTTAACTACTATATATATATATAATCAAACATAATTTACATATATTAATAATAGTTGATTATTATAGTATATAAATGAAATACTTTCTTATATTACATGGTGTATCATATATGTAGTAAATCTACATTAGTGATTAAAACGAGTCGAGTCGAACCAAAGTTTAGCTCGACTCGAGTAAAGTCGGAATGACACTCGATAAATCTTTATTAAAACTAATTTAAATTATTTGATTATATTAAATAGTTTAAATGTTTAAATTATTTGACATATGTTGAAATAAAACATATTAATTATTTTATATAATTTAATATTATCTTATCTTTTATACTGAATATATTAAGGCTCCGAAACAAAGTTGATCCGGTTTCATTCGAATAACTAATTAAGTATACTATTACGAATAATAATTAAAATCCATTATTCCTGATTTATATAATATATTATATACTTTATAAAATAAATATAACTTGTAATATATAATTATCACTATTTGTAATACAAAAAAGGTGCGATCAGAGAAAACAAAATTATCTGATAATTGAATGTTTTACAAGTCTCTTTAGCGTACACTTTTTTTAAAATATACATTATTTTCACATTTTATTAAAAACGCTGCAGCGTCCCATGGGATACTTCATACACTTAAATAATGTAATAAATAATGTAATACATAATGTAATAAGTGCAGTATTAACTATATCATATATCCTATAATAAGGAATACATTATTTATTGTTAAACATATATGTTTATAAAAATACTAAATTTTATTTATTTATATAAATATATATATATATATATATTAAAATATTAATTTACAGATATAAAAAATATATATATGGTAATTAAAATATACATAACCAAATGTATTTGAATATATGTTCTGTATAATATACATTGCGATATATTTAATAATAATAGAAAATAAATGACAATGGAAGCACTGTGTAGGGGTACCGTACCCCATGTCTAACGAGAGACACCTATAGACTAAGTTGTTCTGTAACCTAAACATAAAGAACGGATAGATACTGGCTACGGTCAGCAGAGGAGAGGTCAGAGGTTAACAGTTGTTGTGTTGATTCCGAGTTATAGTCAGAAACACGTATATATTATCTAATATCGTGTATATATATATAAGTATACAATTTGTCTTATATATTATTACTTTTATGATTAGTTCATAAGAGGAAAGTCTCCAAATACCGACTCCTAAATGACAATTTGTCCTAAATAACGTATTCAATATTTAATATATATGTCTAATACTTTACTAAATATTATGTATATATATATATACTTTTTTGATATTTATTAGTTACTGATATACAAGAGGGTTCGTTATTTGGAGGGTGTCAGTAGTTGGAGACTTTGCCCTACTTCCATACATACCTATATATAGGTCCGTTCTCGTGTATTACGATGAACCAATCATATAATTATAGTTATTATTATTACAATATAATATTCAGTATTATCCAATTATTATATACAGGTAATATAATATATTATAATATATTGTGAATTTATTCACATATATAATATTATATATATATATATATATATATATATATATATATATATATATATATATATATATATGTGTGTGTGTGTGTGTGTGTACTTATATTAAATACATATATGTATTAATTTATAAATATATTTTTGTTATTTTAATAAATTTCATTAATATATATATATATATATATATATATATATATATATATATATATATATATATATATATATATATAGTTTCACAAGTTACTTGCGCGTTTTCGGAGAGGCGAACGTAAACAAAACGCAGGAGAAATTGCGTCTAGAAAGAGAGCTCATTGGAAAATGAGATTTATTGCACTGTAAGTGGATTGTCCGAAGACAAAAGCGTGCGATCACCCTACCTAGGAGGTGAACCTGTACCGAGACCAAGTCCTATCCGCAGTCTACGAACGCGTCTACGATTCGATGAGAACGCACTCAACTATCGCGATACTGGACGGAGCGGATCATGTGCTGAATTCGACGGCAAACCTCAAAGTACGTACTTTTTCACTATGTGTAATTATTGTTCAAAATATATATTTAAAAACGTCACTATATATATAGAGACATGCGCATGTCATGCAGACATACACTAACTCTGTATACACGAATATATATATATATATATATATATATATATATATATTTGTATTTAATAGTTATGATTCCACTTGGTATATATACATAACTAAGTATCTAATTAAGATACATTTAACATGACATAACAATTTATGAATTATAATATCATTAAATAATACACAATATATATATGCATAATACATACATTTAATTAAATACAAGTATACATTCCCTGTAAAATAACCTCTTATTAAACTAATTTATAGTAATACATAATTGGTGTATAACACAAAAGTAAAATATAATACCTTAAATTACGAATAACTAAAACGCCAAGTGATAATAATCAAAGCTAACCCACGGAAACTAATGAAACTCTCTCGAAAACGACGAAATGGATCAAGGTTTTATTAAAGCTACAGTAACAACTGAAGCTGGGTGACATATGTATATATATATATATATATATACATATATATATATATATATATATATATATATATATATATATATTTTTATATATATACAAACTATATTATATATATACATATATATATATATATATATATATATATATATATATATATATTCAGTAAGTAGTGATAGGTTATCAAAGGGTATTGATAATTTATGTTTATGTGGGTTTTAATGTTAACTACTATATATATATATAATCAAACATAATTTACATATATTAATAATAATTGATTATTATTGTATATAAATGAAATACTTTCTTATATTACATGGTATATCATATATGTAGTAAATCTACATTAGTGATTAAAACGAGTCGAGTCGAACCACTGTTAATCTCGACTCGAGTATAGTCGGATTGAGACTCGATCAATCTTTATTAAAACTAATTTAAATTATTTGATTACATTAAATAGTTTAAATGTTTAAATTATTTGACATATGTTGAAATAAAACATATTAATTATTTTATATAATTGAATATTATCTTATCTTTTATACTGAATATGTTAAGGCTCCGAAATAAAGTTGATCCGGTTTCATTTGAATAACTAATAATTATAATCATTTAAATCATCTACACATGCATACACATGCAGATATGCACAGGTATAATGTACATATACACAGTTATAAGGTTAACAGGTAGTTTAACCCTCTGAATCCCAAAAGGCATTAATCGTATACGATGTATACATTAGTTTTATGATTTAATTATTTTTCGTTTGGTGATTATAAACGAATATTAAAAAAATTCAGTATTTGAATTATATTAATAAAAATGTATAAAGAAATATTTAAAATACATATTTAAAAAAATTCTACCATGGTAAGGTGCACCTTTATTTGATATTAGTACATATATAATAATTTGTAATAATATAATTCAAATACTGAGTTTTTTTAATATATATATCTTATATTTTAAGCATTATGTTAAAATACAACATTATATAAAATTGATTATGAAAATACTTGATTAATTTTAACTAAATAAATATATTAATATATAAATTAAATAATTAATTAATATATAATATTTTTCATTTTATTATTAAGTAGAATGTTATAAACATTTTATATATTATAATCTATATGTATATTATAATATTTTATTGAGTATTTATTTATTTATTAAAATATGATTCTATTTTTAATTAAAAATTAATTATAATTATTATAATCAATTAAGTATACTATTACGAATAATAATTAAAATCCAATTTTCCAGATTTATATAATATATTATATATATATAATAAAGTATACTTTATAAAATAAATATAACTTGTAATATATAATTATCACTATTTGTAATACAAAAAGGTCGTACAGTGAAAACAAAATTATCTGAAAATTGAATGTTTTACAAGTCTCCTTAGCGTACACTTTTTTTTAAAATATACATTATTTTCACATTTTATTAAAAACGCTGGGATACTTCATACACTTAAATAATGTAATAAATAATGTAATACATAATGTAATAACTGCAGTATTAACTATGTCATATATTCTATAATATGGAATACATTCTTTATTGTTAAACATATATGTTTATAAAAATACTAAATTTTATTTATTTATATAAATATATATATATATATATATTAAAATATTAATTTACAGATATAAAAAATATATATATGGTAATTAAAATATACATAACCAAATGTATTTGAATATATGTTCTGTATAATATACATTGCGATATATTTAATAATAATAGAAAATACATAATAATGGAAGCACTGTGTAGGGGTACCGTACCCCGTGTGTAACGAGCGACACCTATAGACTAAGTTGTTCTGTAACCTAAACATAAAGAACGGAGAGATACTGGCAACGGTCAGCAGAGGAGAGGCCAGAGGTTAACAGTTGTTGTGTTGATTCAGAGTTATAGTCAGAAACACGTATATATTATCTAATATCGTGTATATATATAAGTATACAATTTGTGTTATATATTATTACTTTTATGATTAGTTCATAAGAGGAAAGTCTCCAAATACCGACTCCTAAATGACAATTTGTCCTAAATAACGTATTCAATATTTAATATATATGTATAATACTTTACTAAATATTATGTATATACTTTTTTATATTTCTTAGTTACTGAGATACAAGAGGGTTCGTTATTTGGAGGGTGTCAGTAGTTGGAGACTTTGCCCTACTTCCATACATACCTATATATAGGTCCGTTCTCGTGTATTACGATGAACCAATCATATAATTATAGTTAATATTATTACAATATAATATTCAGTATTATCCAATTATTATATACAGGTAATATAATATATTATAATATATTGTGAATTTATTCACATATATAATATATATTATATATATATATATATATATATATATATATATATATATATATATATATATATATATATATATACATTCGTGTTTAGGCATTCATAGTGAACGGTCGTGTTTTTACCATATTGTGCATTCAACCAAATCAACATTCAGATAAGTTATTTAATTTAAAATTTTTTATAAAATCGTATGTATTACAATTATATATTTCTCTATAAATCATTTACTATTTAATATACATTAACTATCATTTGTATATATATATATGTATATATATAATATCTTATATTTTATATAGGTTTATATATATATATGGATATATAATTATATTTATTTATATATTTATTTAATTTACATAATAATTATGGCTAATGGTAGAATGTCAAATTCTGAAATATCTGACTCTATTAAAAATTATATTAAAGATATGTTTGATACTAATATTAAAGCTATTATTGAACAACATAATACAATTATTATAGATCTAAAAGATACTATATTAGATTTACAAACACAAATTAAAAATAATAATAAACATAATGATAGCAATACAATATTATATTCTAGTATGGTAACTAAAAATCTTGATGAAATTAAATGTACTATAAATGATACTGTAACCAAAAATATTGAAAATATATATGAAGATAGTAATCGTAAAAAAACTCTCATAATATATAATATAGAAGAAAAAAAATTTAATAAAAAAATAGATACATTTAAATATGATAAAGATTCAATTAATAGTATTATTAGTGAAATTAGTGATGTTGAAAATATTTGACCAAATATTGTAGCCATAATTCTTAAAAACGAACAACTCTGCGTCGGATACATTTCGAATTAATAATATTAGCTAGGAAAAAATTTAAAAATTAGCAATACAGAATCAGTAATAGCTATAATAGAATAATATACATGAAAATAATTAAAAACCGAGCAATTAATAATCGCCGGTCAATAAATGCAGACGTTCATTAATATGTATTATCATGAAACATCGTCATTACCATATCTCAATAACTAATATGATTTATCTTTCAACTAGCTTAACACATAACTGTGTATAAGCTACTTATGATAACGCATAAAGCTATACAGGGGAAAGAACCTAACACGGAGGACACTTTAACAATAAATGGTCTTAACATGTTATTTAATCTTTTTATTCACAAATTAAATATATTATATTATATGATTATAGATATTATTGTGATTTTAAAATTGTATTTAATCTTTTTACAAAAATTAGTTTATTGGATATATTAGCACTATTTTGATAAATTAAAATACAAAAATCCTATTTAAACTATTTATATAATTATGAATGTTTTATTCATGAATATTTTTGTGTAGGATTTAAGGTTTCTGAGATAGCGAGTGTGTCCGTATTCGGTTACTTTGCCCTACTACAATGAACCTGATATCTTGCAGATGTGAACGACGTACATAAGGCATGTGTTACAGTAAGATTAACGATTAGCTGCAGCTCTCCATTAAGGCATGCCTCGGTTCCTTACAATAATTGGTTGTGTTCTCCGTCAACAGTGTCCGGTGACTCATCGTGTTCAACTGCAACACCTCAACGATGGAACACACTTCCTGATCAGATGCCATCTATATCGTTCAATATAACAATTAAAATAACATGTTATTGTTGTAATATTGCTATGACGCATGAATCATGACGCATGATGGATATATTATTATTTAAGTATTCTCTAAACAACGTTTTTAAATTAATAAATAAAATAATTGTAAGCTAAAACTAAATAGAGGTGTTCCAAAAGTGATGTTCCCTAGTAATGTGTTAAGCATGTTCAAATAGATTGGCAATAATATGTGTATGTTAATATAAAATGTTCTTTTAAATTAATATATTATTAATGTTTAATATAATCAATAATAAAATATATAATATATTATTAATATATTAAATATAATAATTGTAATGTTAATAAAATCGTATGCCTTTTATTTGAATAACATAATAGTAATAAGATATGCTTGTGTATTTAATTTGTATAATACATTAATGTAATATATAAGTAATGGTACTTTTTTTATTAGTATAATATATATATATATTTCTTATATTATAAATACCGTACATTTTAAATATTCAATATTGATACATATATCTAAGCTACTGTATACATATATATACCAACCTGAAATACAAGACTTTTACGGATACTAACAATTATTTATAGAAATGCGTTATGTGATAATTAATATTAATGTATACATTAGTTACTATAGTAACTCGTATCGTAAACATGTCTTATATCTAGGTTAACTTTACGTTATTGTCCAACCTTTAGTGATTACATTACATTAATACGTATACGTATTAATGTAATAAACAATTAATAATACATTATTATTAATATTATATAGTAAGTAATAATAAGGAATATTATAATTAAATCAACAATGAATAATAATTAACTAATTAATAACATATATTAAATTAATTGTATTTAATTAAATATCGGTGAATTTAATTTAATTTAAATAAATCTCCCTTTACGAGTTAAAATTAACATATATCATGATAAATTGTAGAACAATTAAATAAATAGTTTAATATCATATAATATAACCTTTACATTTATTAATTAGACGTCCATATCTTTAAAATTCGGACATATTAAACTAAATAAAAAATGCGTAAGTTTTAAACATTTGTTGACAAGCATAATAACAATGAAATTAAAATATAATCTCCTAGCGAGTAAAAATAATAAATATACCCTAGCGAGTAAAATATAACCTAGCGATTAATTTATAATTTAATATTTAAATATTAAATTGATTAAACCAGTTAGATTAAATTGAAATTATCTTACAAATACTATCCTTAATAAATAACTATTATAATAATATGGTATACACTTTTTTATAACTTGTTAAATGATTTTTATTTCGTATTATCATAATTCACTATAGAGAAAATTAGAGTTTTTAATATTTAAATTATATGACATTTTTAAATTTCGAAAATATATACTATAAATTATTAATATATATAATAAGCTTTACAAATTATATTTTATAATATCATATATAAAAATATAGTAATTATATACCTAAATATATTATACGATCTTTATAAATATTACTATTATATTAAATATGATTATATATAATGATATTTTTTATAATTATATATTGTTATATATACTGATATTATACTATATTATGTATTTTTATTATAATATACATTAGAGCGGGAAACTGACTTAGCATTATATGTATTATAAATGAACTTGTTATTAAAATAAGTTACAACAATAAAATATTTGAAATACATTTATATTTAATATGATATATTTAGGATAAACTACATAATAAATGATTATGTTTAGCACTAATAAAATGTTATTTAGTTTAACATATGTTAATAACAGTATAGAGTATATATATATATATATATATATATATATATATATATATATATATAGATATAGGTAAATATTATACATACTTAAATTATAATAATAATAGTTTAATTAGACTCGTTGTAAATAGTATAAACAATTCTCTACACACATATATATATACAATGAAAACTCGAAGTTACTCGATAATCTGGATAACTCGACATTACTACCTAAAACATGTGGAATTGTTTCCTGCGTTATTCATTTCCACTCGATAACCATAATATAACTTCACATACATATTTCTCAACACATTTGTTGTCAACATTTAGATTTAACTTATGTCTCGAGAGTGATCATTCAACAGTAGCTAATCCCGAGCATACACTCCTCTAGGTTAATTCTATAGCATAAAGTCGTCGTGGTTACTAACCACTTGCCTGCCTGCCTGCCTGCGATTAATGCTGACTCGAGAGTATACATAAAAAAGAAGAAGAAGTCACGCCTAAATACAATTAATGAGGAAGTCAACTTAGTATAGGTTGTTATGCATAATTGATTTATTATTCAATTATGTATACTTTTTTATTCATAAATTATAATACATAGACATGTGTATATATATATATATAAAACTTGAGTCGCGTTATCTATTAAGCATAATTAATCTATCAACTATTTTGTTACTTTATAAAGTATTTACTGTATGTATACATAGTATACACGTATATATGTATACATTAGAAGTAACTATATATAGTTATAACTATAGCTATAACTATACATTATTACACGTGCTGTTTATTATATCGTAATGTCGAACATGATATTTATCACTTAGAAGTTATGAGTTATTAATTATGAGTTATGAATTATAATTCTATATACATACATAATACATATACAAGTGATATCAAATGCTTTTGGATCGTTTTTTTTTTATTCCTTTTCTTATATAATTATAAATCTGTTCGATAGTCCATTTGGTTGTTTCGAACTATACGATATATAATAAGCTGCAGGTGAGTCTCGTTATAAGGAAGTATCGTTATAAGGGTATACCCTATACATACAATGCTATACAAGGCTACACATACGAGGCTATATATATGGGAGTTCCGGAATACCTATCAAAGGGAGTTATCATTCAAACAACTACTCGTCCGAGTCGCAAATGTGAGCTAATGAAACTCTCTGATCCGTTAGTCTCATCTATGTTTGCAGATGCTGCTTTCACTGTTGCTGCTCCGAAATACTGGAACAGTCTTCCCGGTGAATTACGGACCATGTCATCATGTATTACTTTTAAATATCGACTATATTCATATATGTTATCATTATAATGTCTTCTTTTTAAATTTATTATTATTCGTGTATTTATTTAATTTGTTTTACTATTTCAACTTGACGCAAATAAACGTCTATCGTTTTCATTGATTCACTAAACCTTTATATTATTATTATTATTATTATTATTATTATATACATTATCTATTTAGTGATGCTTAAGTCATGTATTCGAAGCAATAGCAGGATCATTCTATCTCGGCTTTCTTAGACGATAGTAGATAATAATATATATTGTAATATTACATAATTGTGTAGGCCTAATAATGTAATCGATATCATGTATTAGCTAATATTATTACAATACGTATATGTGCACAACTTACATGTAATACAGCGTGTAGGATATGCCCTAAAGGAGGTAATCAGTATATTATGCATCATACATATATATCATAATATAATATATGTATATAATGAATATAAACTCTTGTCAAGTTGTCATATAGTTAGGCATATCGCTATGTATCCATGTCGCTATATATTAACAGCCAATGTACTTTTTATCTTTTTTAAAGAATTTGTTTAAATATTACAATATATAATCAATAGTCAATATTTTTATTTAACCCTTATCTATGTGTTAAATATAATTCTGTAATTTTAATGTTTACATATTGTTATAAGAAAGAGTACATTTATTACATATACATAGTTATTATCAAAACTATAATATAATATATGAACTTTTCTACATATATGTATTATAGTACTATAGTATGGCCAATGACATAAGTTAAATTGTATCTATTTACTTTATACTTTATACTTCTTAGAACTTAATGTGTGCTATACTTACCAATAGTAAAACTCGCATGAATCTTTTGAAATATTCATATTCATATTCAGTATCATAAAGATAATGAAATATATTTACAAGGTAGCATAACTTAATATAAGAGATAGTACATATAATCGCACTAAAATAGGTACATAATTTAAATTAAATAAAAATCGTGTACTCTATGCACAATGTGTTATAGGCTCACTTCGGGATATAATGCAGCTAACAAAAATAATTATATAATTACATTCAAATGAATTAATAAAAAATCAATTCGAATGAAATAATAAATATATATTTATATTAAATATTATATAATATATACATTTCTCTATATATCCACCTTTTGGCTTTATATGTACACTATGGAGCTCATGTTTCTCATTTAATAGCATCAACAGCTGCCAATGAATCAACTATATATAGTTATATATAATATATAAACTATATAAATTAAATATAATTAGAAATTCTCTAAATACTGTTCAATATTTGGGTTCATTATATAATCAGTCAGGAAAGCTTAAACAATTATTTTAAAATAATGAAAATAATGTTATAAAATCGTTATGTCCAACCAGATTCTTGACAAGAGAACCTGCAGTATCCTGTATTATCAATAACTATACTGATATAATAAACAACTTGGTTGAGTATTGTAAATATGGTATGGCTTCAGGTAAATCGACTGGTATATAAAATGAAATCACCTTTATTTATTCTTGGCATATCTATTGTATTTCCAATCATTTCAATTTTGGAGAAATTTAATGTAATGATACAAAGTAAAACTATTACTGTACGTTTAATGATTACATCTTTAAAATCTGTCATCCAAAAACTACAAGAATGCAGAGAAGAAATCATATTAATGACATAATAGACCGAGTTAAAAAAATGATTGATGATAATGATATTGATAAATTGATGTTACCAGGAAAAATAAAATGAAATGATAATAATCAACATATTAATATAGGAGAATTTTATCGAAGAGATTATTATAGAATTATTGATATGGTAATTTATTCAATAGATAAATATTTTAATGCAACAGATATTAATATATACAAACAAATTGAACAAATATTTACAAATACAGAACAAAATATTGATATATATAAAGACTACCCAGAGTTATGTAAAGAATATTTGATTGACGAAATTAGATGTTATAAAAACGTTATAACAACATGAATCTGAACAATATTATAACAAATTTTAAAACTATGTCTAACGAAGTAATAACATTTTTTCCAGATATTCAAACCCTATTAAAATTACTTATGGTATCACCTGCAAGTTCATGTGACACTGAAAGGTCTTTCATTGCATTAAGAATATCAAAGACATGGCTAAGAAATAGCATGACGCAGAGAAGATTAAATGCGATAATGATTTTCAATATCCACAAAGAAAAATTGGAAGAATTGGAAGAATTAGACATAGATGATAGGTCACCTAGTCGCCTCATCTTTCATATAACCGATTTTTGATTACTGCAGTATTCTCCTTTTCTCCTTATCTGGCTATAAAATTAAAAAATTAAAAATACAGAATGCATTAATTCGATCACATTTTTAAAATTGATCGCTTTTCTCAAATACATATTTCTCCATATTTATATAGATTACATTGGCTACCAAATAAAAAAATGTATAATAATATTTAAAGTTCTTTTATTAACTCATAACTCTCTTCACCACAACTGACCTGAATATCTATCTTCCTTAATATCTATTCCTACTCATACTACCTCTCTCCGTTCTACTACTTCTTACCTTCTACATCTACCCTCTACACTTAATCTACATACTACTAATATTCGTGCATGGCACATATCGTCTCCTTATCTATGGACTAAACTACCACATACTATACGATCCACTCAATCCACCAAGTCTCTTAAATCTCTAATAAAAACATATCTATTTACTATTCCATTTCCCTGATCATTATTGTTATCATTATTTATATCAATATCTCCAATTTTATTTACTATTTATATTAATATTGAGTACTTTCTGTATTCCGATTGTTACTTATTATTAGTTATATTTTCGTTTATTTTCCGTTATATTGTTTTTTTTTGTTTTTACTTTAAACGCTTGTTTTCTATAGCACAAATAGTCTTTAAAAGGAATTGAATTGAATTGAATATTAAAGTTATTTATAAATAATTCATTTGAGAGAAGAAGTATTAAATTTGGTAAATAACTTTTGTGAGTTAATATATATATATATATATATATATAAATATTAATTTTTTGTTCCAATATCCCCCTATATTAAAAGTAAAGTTTCGCCCCTACTCTTGTTATATATAGTCTTGTTACACTTATTCCATTGCTATATATGTCTTGTATTCTATTATAATGATGTTTATTTTATGATTTTATATTATTATTTGGTGTTAATTTATATAATTTCTTATAAAGGTTTATACTTTTATTGATCATTTTTTCTTTTTTATTTTCCATTATATATAATGCCTTCAACCTAGAGTCAATCAATTTATACGACTCCTCATATTTTCCTTGCTCTAATATATATAAATACAATAAGAAATAAGTAACCATACAAGTATATTTATATGTGCACTATATATATATATATCTAAACATATATTAATATATTTTAAATGTATCTATCTGATTATAATCACTTTTTAAAATGTATAATTAAATTAATTAATTAATTCAATTAATAATTTAATTAATTAGTGAAATTAATTAGTAATAAATGTAATTAATATATAATAATATATATATTTTTTTTTATTTAAAATAGTTTATGTACTACAAAATTACGTGGTGGTTATGGGCGTCATGAGAAGGATAAAATAAAATAAATAGAGTACAATACAAATGAAGGAACGGGTAGGGTAGGTCACAATATTAATAGGTGCGTGGATAGTTTACGTTTAAATAGTGGCAGGGATTTCAAACACCTAATGTCATATGGTAGAGAATTACAGTACATTGTAGCTATCACAGAGAAAGCAGATTCAGAGTGAGCAGAGATAGTCGAGCGTTGCACAATAATCATCGTGTGACATTTCCTGCTGGTTTAACTAAGGGTCTGAATATCGATCATGTCTTCTAAGTATTAGAGATATCTAAGATAGATCACATTGTGGGTGATGCATAGTAGTCTGTACCTGCAGAGATACCTAAACTTAAGCCAGTCGAGTGATCGCATTAGGGCCAATATTGAAACTATTGAAGAGAACTTTAGGTACGTAACTAAGGGTACGTATAGCACGTCGTTGTATCATCATAAGTTTAAGCATAAGCTTTAGGCGTAGATTATATATAAATTAGCAGCAGTATATAAGTCTACTGAAGACTAGCGAGTATATTAGACTTTTAGTCATTGAAAAAGTCAATTTATTGCGTACTTTTCTAATATTATAAAGAAAATAGTTGGAATTGCGAATCATTATAGATATGTGGTCAGAGTAATCTAGGTGGGAGTTGATGATGAAACAAGAGTTGTCATTGATTGTGAAGTAGGAAGAGATAGTAGAAAGGGGTAGGTGATACTAGGTGGTAAGTAGGTCTGGAGAGAATTATGGTGTCAGTTTTGGTCATATTAAGTGATAGGGAATTATGGGAGAACCATTAAGTAAGTTCTGTGAGGCAGTTAAAAATAGACAATTGAATAGAGTTTGAGTAACAGGAAATGGGAAAAGAATTATAAATTTATAGATAGTCAGCAAAGAGAAGGGGAGAGATTGCCTATCTGCTTCACCACTTTAATCTTTAAATATGATAATTAGTTATTGTATTGGTATAGTATTTAATATGCGTATTGGTGATAATTTCTACTGACTATCTACAAACGTTATCTTCTTGGTTTCTATTTCATAATCGATATATATTCATAATCGATATATATTCATATTTAGATATATATAGGGGAAAGTCCCCGACTACCGACCCCTTCCTAATACCTACCCCCTATGGTATCTCATTAATTATAAGAGATATCAACAAATAATATATACACGAACTGTTAGTAATTTAATGATAAATAATAATAAGTATTTTGTTTTTAAAAATATGTAATCCTACAATTGTTATTTGATCAAATGTAATATTCTGTTTTTACTTTTAAAATATTTGAATAATAACTTTTTTTAAATCAATGTAAATACTTTATTATTAAAAAGAAAACTTAATACTGAGAATAATATAGATATGTAGATCAATAAAATATTTATAACTATTATAAAAATAATTTAATTTAAATAACTATTAACCAAGGTATATTAATTATAGCAACCCATATTATTTTCCTATTACCGACCCCCTAAATTACCCTAATACTGACCCCATGTGATTTATCCAATCAAAATAGATCCGTATTTTATTTAAAATATGTCGTAAGTTGTTTGTGTATCATTGATATAGATTTAGGATTCATGATTTAGGTTGATTATATACATACTGATTAATAAATAAATATTAAATAATAATATACACTATTTTAATATAATTACTATACAGTTTAAATTTAAATTTAATATTACTATTAAAACATAAATTCAATACAAAATAAATTGCGTGAATGTTATAATTAATTATATTTATGTATATCTACTATTTTTATTGGATATTATAATACTACAATTATTTATATCACGATTATTTTAGGGGGTCGGTAATAGGAGAAGGGGGTCGGTATTAGGTACATGTATCCGATTACCGAACCCCATGTTTATTCTTGTAAATATAATTATATCAAAAATGTATAATAGCCACATTATCCATTACCATAATACTACCCTAATTACAAAATTTAAAATAAATATATTTAATATTGAATAAGTAATTACAAATAATTCTTTATGGGTCGGTAATCGGATACTTTCCCCTATATATATATATATATATTCCCAATAATTCACAATAAAGAGCAATGAGGAGCAATGATCAACTCTCAACTTTTGAGAATGACATTAAATAATGGTTAATTTAAAATAACCTTCTCCTTAATACCTCCAAAACTACATTGTTAAATATATCTCCATCTTCTACTTATACTTCTACTTTTATTATTGATATATTGTAATATTTCCTTCCCCTACGACATCTAACTTTCGTGTCATTTTTGATTCTAAGCTTTTCTTCATTCCTCGTATTACTGCCATCATTAAATCTGCAAATTATCAACTTTACAGAATACATAAATAAATGAATGTATCTCTTACTAAGACTCCACTTAATTCCCGTGTACTCTCACGTATGGATTACTGTTCTTCGCTCCTCATCAATCTTACTCCCTTATATTCTATCTCATCCGTAAATGCCAGAGTTACGGTATTCTTGTTAGCTACGTTTGCTAGTTACGTGTACCATTCCTCTACTTCCTTACACTAACTTCCCTGGTTTCAATTCAACAAATGTCTCAATTATCGAATACTATCTATTGTGCATTCTTTAATATACTCTTCCAATTACATATCCTATAGTTCTGCTTATCTAGTAAAACGATCGTGCTTTTCATCCTTTCGAAACCATACTACCCTTATTCTCCGTCCCTCAAAAATGAATACTCGAGCCCTAAGTTATATTGAACCTAAACTAACTATTCACTATACAATTTATTAGATCAATCCGCTCTCATAATATATTCAATACATATATCCAAAGTTAAATATCAGGTGGCAACTTGTAATATTGCTAGTATTGTCACTAAAACTCTATTTTTAAAATTTTATTACCGATTTATTATATTATTTTAAATTCTATGTCTGTTTTATCTACTTTTATTATTAGAATTTCTATATATATATATATGTGTTTAATTAATACAAATATTCGATATATTATGCATGTATATATAGTGATAAACCGATTTAATATTGTGATTTAATAATTATCTATAATGTATATATATATATATATATCTAACATATTAATTTAATTTAATGTGTATATACATTTTTATAGAGAGTTAAATATTTTAAATGAACATGAATGATATCTTAATGAATATGCTTCCATTTAGTATATATAATCACCACAAGCATCACCACAAGCACCACCACCACCACCACCACCACTATAATCATCATCAGCATAACACTCGTCACAATCATCATCATCAACATCATCATCATAATTATGTTATCAATAATAATATAATCTAGCACCAAAACAACTATAGGCATTACTAGCGTTCTCAGCACCATCATGCCCGCCTCCTCTCTATCCTAACTAGTATCAACATCGAGTTCGTGATATCATTCATCAGATCAATAATGTAATAATATTGTGTAGAAATAACATTTAGATATTTTATTATTTGATTAGCATGCATAAATACCGTGATTATTGAGGCGATGGTGTGTATGTGTGTGTGTTTGCATTACCCTGATGTACATTACGGCGAACATACACGATAAACAAACATAGGTTTCGTTTCATTATTCATAGGGGGCAGTACCGTCTAGCAAAGTGATTATGTAATATTTCGCCGACTATGTCAGTATCGCTATTCCTTTATTTATTTATAATAATTCTATAGGATAAATAAACCTATTGGATAATGTTATAATAGTAAAAAATACCAATGATGTACATATCTATAATATAGAATGTATTTATTACATAACAAATACATATATGTTATATCCTGGAATCATCAATAAATTATCATATTAATTAACTATCAAATAAGTATATATATATACCTATAGGTATATATGTGTATTTTTATTTAATTATTGCATTATAAGTATTGTATCTGTTTAGTAGAATTATTATGTTTAATGATACATATTATGTATTGGTTTTATGATACACTACATGACTACGACATATGAATATAGTCGATCTAGGTCGTATTGTAATACTTTATGCAGACATTTTATTTGATAATGCAAATTTATAACATTATAAATGTAGATAGCATAGAATAGAATAAAAGTCATGTATTGAGTTAAATAAATGTTTATAAAGTTAAGTAAATTGTTATACTTATAGTAAGTTGACTATACACGTGTTATTAAAAGAATGTACGTTTAATCACGGTATACAAAGTTATATTATAATAAACACTTATATAGACTAATAAATACTGATATAGACTGATAAACACTGATATATATATATATATATATATATATTTATATATATATATATTGCATAATATAAAATATAGAACGTTATATTGTAGTACTAATTTAGATGCTATTGAGTATTACACGCAATAATACCTATCAGAATTATAATATAGAAGAAAGTAAACTAATACGGACACTTTAACAATAAATGGTCTTAACATTTTATGAATCATTATTTGTATTCAAAAATTAAAATATATTAGTATTATATAATTATAGATATTATTGTGATTTTAAAATTTAATTTAATCTTTTAATTCCATAGATAACGGGGGTATCCGTATTCGGTACCCATGTCCGAATACGGACACCCTGTGTTATTGTACGGACACCATATATACCACTAGATAAACTATATATTATTGATGAATCAATCAGACAAATTACAATTACATTATTTATAATTAATTTTATAAAAAATATATTGTAATTTAATTAGTTAATAATTTATTTATTTTTATTATTTTTTAATTAATAATACAATTTAAGTATCTAAATAATAATTTTTTTATAATTAGCTTTATTGGTTGTATCAATATTATAACGCACGCGATTTTTATGAAAATCAGAATTGTTCATACGCTGCGCGCTGATTGGTTATAGGGTGTCCGTATTAAGATATTTATAGTGTCCGTATTAGGAACTTATATGACCTCTAGATATATGCTTATAACTTAATGAATATTTGATAACAAATATAGAAATTAAAAATACAATTTTTAGAATGCTTTATTTTTTAATAATATAGTATTACATTTTATATCGATACATCTGTATAATCTTGAGAAGGTTTTAAGTTGAAATTTTTTTTCATAAATTTAAAAACGTAATAAAAAATCAGTTTATTGGATATATTAGCAATATTTTGTATAATTCAAAAATAAAAAATACTTTTTTATACTATTTTTATAATTATGAATATTTTATTCATTAAATATTTTTTTGTAGGATTTATGGTTTCTGAGATACCGAGAGTGTCCGTATTCGAGCACTGTCCGTATTCGGTTACTTTCCCCTACACCTGCAACATATCACTTGTATGATTATCTGATATTACTATGAAAAGTGTGGGCATATATGGCCTATATAAAGACTATAGGCTTACTTAGTTAATAATCATAGTTTATACTATAGCTAGTTATCAAATAATATATATAATGGTATGTATACGGGTAGCATTGTGATGAATCTTTTTAACAAGTACAATACTTGCCGGCAGCCATATATAATATTACTTTATTGAATCACATATACAAATAGAGGATACAAATATACCACTCAATAATGCATATACGTTTATGTACATTATAAATAACTGTGATGCCCAGCGCAATGTAAATAAGTATGTTCTATCGGGCATAGAACATCTCATTGTCTAGTTCATTAGGCTATTCACTAAACCCATGTCCATTAGTCATGTACACTCGTTATTTATATTATGAAGGCATTCCCCTTCAATATATATATAAGGATACAAATTATAATCTAATAAACGGCAATAAACCTATATTTGTAATGGTTATTATGATTTACATTATATAATATATATAGACTTTAAAATAGTTGTATATTGCCCATATATATGATTATTATTTGTATAAAAGGATTATAAAATTTATATAATTAATATTAATTGAATTACAATTGATAATTAATAAATATAAAGAACATTATTTCAATATTGTGGTGTACTAAACCAAGGGTATATCAATGTATGTATCGATACATGATCATGTTATTAATTAGTTGTTTTAGTAATACTTTGAATGAATAATTATTATATTATAGTCAATAAATAATTCTTAATATATCCATTATTAAAATCTATTTTAAAATAATGATTTGTTAAATTTCGTTACTTGATTAATTACTCATCTACTTACAGATATACATACACAGATAAGTAGGTATAATTATATACTACATATAGGTCGTTAGATGTATTCATGAATACCACCTATGCATTTTATGAATCATCAAAACCGCCATATATGACGTAGTATATATCAAGACCTCCTATAACCTCGATGTTATATGAGGTCTTGTAAATATGGTGTACTGTAATAGTTATTTGTGCCCTTATTTGGGTGCAACAATTTGTAAAAAATCAAAATATGACTTGTAGCATACACTTTAATTAGCTGTCCGAGGATTCCAATTTTATTATAATAACATCAATATAAAAAATCTCATCTAATATCTCATTGTTCGGCTGATTTTATACCAGATATATAATTACTAATAATTAGTATATTACATAATATGTGTATTACGAATTCATGCTGTAACCATTAGGTATGCATACAAAACATAGTAATATGTATAACTTAAAGGTATTAAATATAACTATCTATATATATATATATATATCAAGAATAATAATATATAATATATCAATAAAATATCAATAATATATCAATAATATATATTATTGATATATTATATTATTCCATTGATTAGTGATATTATCATTAACATTTATATAACAAAATAAGTAATAATAATATTGCATTATATCATATATACATATATATATATATATATATATATATATATATATATATATATATATATATATATATATGATATAATTCAATATTATATTAATATAATATATATATTATATTTAAGATATTATTGTGATTATATTTATAATAAAATCCGGAATACATACAAATTAAAATATAAACACATAAAATGCTCTACACTATGGATGTTCGCGGGTCAGTTTCGGGTCAGTCTCGGGTTTTATGAAATATAATGGTTTCGGGTTTTTAATCTGTTTTTCGGGTCGGTTTCAGAATTGTATATATTGAAACCGGTTTCGGGTTTTTAATATATAATGATTTCTAATTTGAAAACAAGTATGTCATTTGTTTATAATGATGAATGAAATTTAAAAAAATATATTTGTAAATTCAAAATATTACGCAATATTTATTTACATTGAAAGGTCATAGGTTAAATATATAAAAATCCGATAGTTCCATAACATTACAGGATTTTAAATTTATACAAAGTTTATATCATCTATTATCACATTTGTAGGAAACTAAATAAACATAATTTATATCATTAGAAAATTATAATTGTATTAATTATATAATGCAATCATTGTATAAAATGTATTATAATGTATCAATAATTCAATATTTTTAAAATACAATTTTTCAAAAGGTATATTAAAATTAATATTTTATAAAATATTAAATTATTTTATATATATTATTTATTTAATAAATACTATTTATATATGAAATCAAAATTCAATATCTAAAACCAAATATATACTTGATAAACGTGATCATCATCAAGAGATTATCGCTTAGCCATATCATTTATATTTAATATAATATTATCCCAAGCCATGTCACTCCGTATTTCGCAATGCAAACAAGTTTTAAAATCTCATTCGCCATTAATACCTTAAACAAATACAGATTGGATTATTTTACTGAATATGTATTTATATTTATATAATTAGATTTTGTATAACTATAGTTTATAACTAACATATACGTCGATATAAACCATTTATATTTGATAAATGTTAGAATACATTGTAAAGTATACAATATAAACTAGGGATATTTACTGGTCGGTTAGTTTCGGGTCGGTCTCGGGTTTTATGAAATATAATGGTTACGGGTTTTTAATCTCTTATGCGGGTCGGTTTCAAGTTAATAAGCTCTGGTTTCGAAACATCACAATTGTGACCCGTGAACATCTCAAGATCTACAATCAAGATAGCGGGCCGTATGTTTCACTAAATAATGTCTATCTATCTACTATATGTATAGACTTATATATGACTTACCTGCATACTAATATTATATAGATTATAAATAGCATTCTTGAACTCTCGTACTAACACTATTCCCACACAGTAAATATTTACTATTATACATATATACATATATATATATATATGTGTCATTAATAAGCAAGTACACATATGTTATTAATATTTTATTAAAAATAATGAATAAACAATAAATGTATATATATACTTATATTGTTTGAAAACAAATAAACACTATACGCAGATATACATGTAGAGTGTATATTTGCATATATACTGAAGAGGATGCTTAGTTAATACAATTAACTTTAATTAATACATATTATGTAACGACCAACATGATGATGATGATGATAATGGCAATAGTAGATTAGCTATAGTAGAGTAGCTATAGTAGATTAGCTATAGTAGTATGCAACTGTGTAGCATATGTACATACACACGCGCACACATACACACACTTATTAGTAGTAATAGTATATAATGATGTAAAATACTAAGAGACTCACCTAAATAGTTTGGCTAATTATATATATATAATATAATATACATGATATATCACCATTTTATAAATAATTGACGTGTATGTAAATGATGTTGAACTTAGTTGTAATGGTGATCGCAGTTTAATTGGAAACAAGCATTATAGGTCATTTTAATGCACACGTCACAATCAACTATGACGTAATGTCACACACAAACACTTACTGAGTTATATATATATATTATGTAACATTGTCATATAGTAAACATTCTCATACACAAACACATACAAATATGTGTGAGATATGTGTATGAGACATATTTGTAATGCTAATTGTAATGTGCAATATGTAAAGTTTTTCTATTAACATAATAACGATAAACTTAAAAACAAAATAGTTTAGTAATAAACTTCGAATAGCAGAAGAGCTCAGTGATAAAGTATTAAATAGGATCAATAACAATGAGTCATCATATCTAGCGTATCCTAATGGGAAGATGTCGTGATCATCCAGTAGGACAGGTCATCACGTCGAACTGTAGTAGTAGCGTAATAGCGAGGAAAACAAAGTACAGTCCGAACATCACAAGACCCAGAGATCTGTGCATCCTCCAGCGAAACACGGCTATCGTAATGATGACGAACAATAGCATGATGAACAGCAGAACAATGGAACAGAACATTCCTTTATTGTCCACTTCGTACACGGTTCCATTGATCAGGGTGTAAACGAGCCACGGTAGGGGTAACCTAGGGTAGTAGGTAGGGGTAACCTAGGGTAGTAGTAGGTAGGGGTAACCTAGGGTAGTAGTAGGTAGGGGTAACCTAGGGTAGTAGGTAGGGGTAACCTAGGGTAGTAGGTAGGGGTAACCTAGGGTAGTAGGTAGGGGTAACCTAGGGTAGTAGGTAGGGGTAACCTAGGGTAGTAGGTAGGTGTAACCTAGGGTAGTAGTAGGTAGGGGTAACCTAGGGTAGTAGGTAGGGGTAACCTAGGGTGGTAGTAGGTAGGGGTAACCTAGGGTAATAGTAGGTAGGGGTAACCTAGGGTAGTAGGTAGGGGTAACCTAGGGTAGTAGTAGGTAGGGGTAACCTAGGGTAGTAGGTAGGGGTAACCTAGGGTAGTATTAGGTAGGGGTAACCTAGGGTAGTAGGTAGGGGTAACCTAGGGTAGTAGTAGGTAGGGGTAACCTAGGGTAGTAGTAGGTAGGGGTAACCTAGGGTAGTAGTAGGTAGGGGTAACATAGGGTAGTAGTAGGTAGGGGTAACCTAGGGTAGTATGTAAGGGTGTTAGTCTAGGCAATTGCCGAGTACCGAGTATTTTGTATCTATAGAATGTATGCATGTATTTAATTATCTGATGTAGTATTCGAAATATATTATATACTCAGAAAATGTCATAAAGATACATCAAAGCGTTCAAAATTGAGGAGAATTTAAAAAAAGTGAAAAAATAAAATCTAATTTTCTGAGCTAGAGCTTCCTAAAGTTTTAGTTGTAAATTTGTTGTTTTCACTATCTGATCTTTTAAAATTTAAATGTATTATACTTATATTTACTTTTAAATAACATGTTATATATCATTATTTAGATAATAAACAAAATTTTTATATTTTAAATAAAATAAAAAAAAAAAACGAACGTTACATCAAAAATACATCTATACAAATACTACGAATGTAACTTAAGTATACTATATACTACTATATTATTATAGTGTATTAAAGATTAACTTATATAATCAATTGATTTAAAAGGTGATTCTTTTTATAAACAGGACATGTTAATTAGTATTATATATATATATATATATATATTATTATTATTATTATTATTATTATCAGATTTAGGCAATGGCAGGGTAATTATAGAAGCAGTGTTTCTTATCGAGAGATAAGTTCCCCTTATATGCCCATAATATACATAATGAGAATATCAGAGTTTATCGTTAATTATATATATTATATAATAATTTCGTTATATAATATTAATAATGATATCAATAATTGACTATATACGATATCGTTATATTCATAACAATAATTATAATTGGCATTGTACTTCATAATATATTAACTATGAATAACTTTCCGATATTAAATCATTCGCGAATAGATTACATATCAATATAAAGTATTGTAATATTGTAAAGTAGATCTCAGAAACACATCTTATTTAAAATATAAATCAGATGTATAACCGATGAAATGTATGCATTGGGGCGTGGCTGGATGTGGTTGGGCGTGGCTGGGCGTGGCTAACTTGTACAGTGTACCTACATAGGTTACTAACCCTACAGTTATATCGAATAGATTACTGCCCACAGAACTAGAGACGGCCATATCTCCGAAGCCTTTCTTAGCAACAATCACACTGGTCAACAGGTCAGGAATACTTGTTCCGGCCGCCAGAAATGTAAGACCCATAACCTGTGCCACATTCACCATTACAATTCACATCTTGACTCTGATTACTACACGAGGTCACACAACTAACAGAATCAGGAATTCCGACGGTTTTGCCTGTTGTATCAGCCCACCAATTCATTAGAAACGAATACAAGCCTATCCATATTATACTTCCAATGAATGTCCACGGGTACCATTTCCTACGATGCTACAATGTGTGCATAACAATGATAACAACATAGCTTAAAGCTTGAGTGTATTGTACGAACCGCCACCCGGACATCAGGTAATGTCAAGTAAAGAGGTATGATGATAGGAATGATAAGAACATATATAATCCTCTTTCTCCAGCCAACTGGCCAGCTGATATCGAGTATGTGATCTTTATCTTGCTCTGTCTATTAAGTACAGCTAGTATTACAGTTCAGTTCACTAGAAATGTGAATATTACACTATTGTAAAGAAATAGAATTAATATAACTTTCAACATATAATGTGTTGAATCTAAATGTGTTGAATTTTTACCAAGAAATAAAATTGATAAATATAAAATATAATATAATACACATTTGTATAATAAGAATACATTGCTACATATTACGACAAAATAGTCCACCATAATGTTACAATGTTTACCATAACGTTACAATGTCCACCATAACGTTACAATGTCCACCATAACGTTACAATGTCCACAATAATATTACAATGTCCACCATAACGTTACAATGTCCACCATAATATTGCATGTGAATATAGGTGATACATTTCAAATTTACCAGAATGTCAACATAACTAATGCTATCAATTTATACTGCATATAATGTAAATAAAAAAGCGTAGTAAATATTTTCATATTATATTTCTTTACATTATTTCATATATTATTTAGACTAAGTAAACCCTATATTGAAATTTATTTTAAATATGTATATAGGTATATATCTAAATAAGGGTATATATATTGGTATAGTAATATAGTAACATATTCTATTGGTAATGAAATTATAATTTCATTAGATTTAATGATAATATTTAATTCCATTACATTATATTCATAGAGTTTTACGGATAAAATAAGTTGATTATATATATATATATATTATTATTGTTATTGTTATTTTTATTTGGTGGAGTCCTTTCATCCCATCCCATATATGGCTCTAATGTCACTTCGAAGCCGCTCTCATGTTAAGGCATCCATGGTTTTAACGAGAGTCGATCATTTATTTATACACAATTAAGGGGAAGCAAGATCAATTCTAAATAATGTTTTAAGACCTATTTTATAACATTAATTAATGGTCCGGACGAGGCTCGAACCTGTGTCCTACTGTTTGTGTGTCTGATGCCTTAACCACTGAGCCAAACAGGCAGTTAATGTATATGTGTATATATATATATATATATATATATATATATATATATATTTGTATATGTATGTTTGTGTGTCTATGTATGTTTATGTGGATATATTCGTGTGGTATAACGTGTATTACATACAAACTATGATCAACTATTACAACCTCGTTGGTCTTGGTATTATCAGACTGGGAGGTTGACTGTGTATTATTGATTGAGTCGTTTTGCTGTGTTGAAGCTGTCCGATATTTTGTATGTTATATTCAATAGCAATAATAATCATTTGTATAAATAAGTGTAGTATATTAAATATATGTTATATGCAATACCAATAAGAATCATTTGTATAAATAAGTGTAGTATATTATGTTATTCTTTAATTGTAAACAAAAATGTAATAATTGTACTATATTTAATTAGTATACTATATTCATATATTTCTAATTCTACTATTATTGTTATTCTTGCTATTATCTTAATATGTATTAACATAATCTATTTAAATAATGCAATTATCTAATATTAATATTCATACATTATATTCATATGAATATATGAAGTGTTTTATAAATGTGTATACGCACAAATAGATGTTCACTTATATACACGTACACATAGATATGTGTATGAACTAGGTTATAAGGAGTTAACAACACTGCAATAACCTCTAGGGACTCCTCCATTTATATGGGTGGTGGCAGCACTGGACGTGCCACCAATGTTCGCAGTAGTGTTCAGCGATGCTCCATTCTTCTCTTTGTTCATATCTTTAGGCTATATAGGTCATTGTGATGTGTCGATGTGATTATACCATAGCTAATGCTAGAGCAATGCAGTGCAGTGCAGGCAGGCAGGCAGGCAGGCAGGCTATAGCTGTAGTCTAGTGTGCTGCTAGCTTTCACACGCTAGTAATCACAGTGCACATCATCATCTCAATATAACTTACTTTAATAATACGAAATACGCTTATTGAAGTGCATTATTGTATCCAACCATTAGTTATATTGTATTCATTATGGTTTAGTAATTGTATTTAAATAAATAGGTACCTAAATATATTATAATAGATAATAATCAAAATGTATGTATTGTAAGAATATTAATGAAACAACTTAATAATTATCATTCTTAATTATTTATATTTAATAGTTAGCTCTATTATTACTGAACACTATGACTACTACTACTATTACAACTATTACTACAAGTAGTATAATGGTACTGGTATAACCTTTTTAGATGCCATAGCATGAAGTTCAGTAGCTCTTTCATGCAAATGTCCTATTGAATATATACATATATTATCTTTTATATATATATAATATATAGAGCATATATATATTATCTTTTATATATATATATATATATATATATATATATATATATATATATATATATATATATATATGTGGGTTATAGGGCTCATTGGGACAACCAAAATATATTATACTATCAAGGCCATGATTCTATAGAGTGCAAGTACATATATGTACGTGATACTATGGATTATAAGCCAGAGGTACCAGGTCCGACTCCAGACAATTATGTTTTTCTCTTGTGTTTATCAACAACTTATAAGTATATTATAATATATGATCAATCGAAATACAAGTAACAAATGTTACTATTTGTATTATATTGTCCTCGCAGTTATTTATAACATGTATAAGAGGGGTATTTGTATCCGCTATTATTATGTGTGTGATTCAATCAATATTATTATATATATAAATATAATAAAGCCATTAACTCGGTAAATCACTCTTTTACTGAACGTGTTTTAACAGATTTATGTCTTCAATTAGATTTAATGATGAATTTACATAGACATATTCTTAATTGTATACGATTATCTATAATAATTACCTATATTTTATAATCAATTAATTAAAAATGTATTATATGAACATTTGTCATTGAACAATGATCATTATAGCATTTTTGTATTATAGATCATACAATTATTATTGATTGCAGTTATATAAAATTACTCAAATTTCATTTGATTAACATTTTGTTATAACTTGATTGCAATTAATGAACTTATACTGAATGCGCAAACTAATCACCGTGTGTCTTCACTGCATGTTTATCCTAATTATAGGCATTTCAACCCCTCTTGTAGCCTAATATATTCACTCTTTGTATAAATAGATATACCAATTAGGCGCATTATAATGTATCATTGTATACAATGTTACCCTTAAGTTGATATTACATGTATTATAAAGTTAATGTTATTCAACATTGCAAAATCCTACATTATTCAAAGTAAAACTGTCTGCCAATATATACAAATTCTGACTAATCCAGTATCCATATCATAAAAGAAACTATAATATAAGTCCGAATATTCGAAAAGTCAGAAATTCTTATCCGACTTATACGATTAATTTAACATGCAACTAGATACAATTCCAAAAAAAACAACTAAATATGTCCGACTTATCGAGAAATCCAACTTATATCCGATAAGTCGGCTTACGCGATAAGTCGGACATATTTAGTTGTTTTTTTTGTGTAATTATATACACCATATACAGTGTATATTATACACCATATAAGGTGTATACGAGTGGTTATAGTATGAAGAAGATGAGATCGCAGGTCAAGCCCCTATAGGGGATTGAACCTATAGGTAGGTGTAAGATAAAATCATAGGTTAACAATAAACCTGATTATGTTGTAATACATTGTAATAGCTCACAATGTATCCTATCATACACAATATTTATATGTAAACATAGGCTATTTAATATAAATTGTAATGTCTACATATTTACAATAAATTGTTATTTCTATTACAATTAAACAAATATAACAACACTATTTTACTTATAATGTAAGTATACTTATATATGTATACATATATCTAAGCATAAATGTATATTATCATAGGTTGTCAGATATCACAACTAATGTTATGAGTATAACCCTATATTCACTATATGTATACTGTTTTGTAATATTGTTTTACTTTCGCAAATACTAATGCATTAATAACATTTTATTAATTATTTATGTTTTGTAAAAATTGTAACAAAATTTCATATGACATATATATATATATTATATTTTTATTTTATGAATTATAAAAATTAATTTAATATAATAAAAATAACTAAATATGTAATATATTATAATAACGCATTATTTACTTAATCCTATATATCTTAGTACGCCTAATAATTATTTTTTAAATTATTATTCATATTATATTTATTCATAGCTATTATTTGATATTAAAAATATAGCCTATTATAAATATTATATTAATATTACTAGACGTAATTAACTAAATATTAATATTCTTATCGAATATCAACAACATTATATGAATAGTTAGATTGGTTAGATATGTACGTGGTATATATATATATATATATATATATATCAAATCCATCAATTCTACCTCGGACGATACACTGCCTTACATCTCAGACAATCGGACCATCATTGCCCGGCTGCCACCAAGCATACCAGGAGCCTACTAAAGTCAACCGGTGCTTGTCAAGTCAACTCGTCATATAGCAAAACGGACTGAATACCAAACTTCTTCAAAAATATCCCTGTTACGACCAGTTTTTATACATTTATTATTATATTTATTATTATCTATTTCATTCAATTTAATCCCACAATCTCAAGTATACCATGTCCTCAAATTGTTCACATTGTAACCTTCCCGCATGCGAATATTATCTCAAATGTAAAACATGTCCATCTATTTTACATTATAATTGTTTATACCCCGCAGCTATTATTTCTAAATCCTGGTTTCATTCTAAAAACCCCCCTCCCGCTTATGCTATTGCTATATTTAATTCACCTAACTTCATCTTCTCATGTTCCTCATGCCTAGCCTTAAATAAGTTTCCTTCGACTAATCATACAACTACTCCACCCATTACTATGCCATATTCACCTTCTACTTTAACTGACAAATCTATACATAATACTTGTTCCAAGGTAACGCCAAATATAACATCTGATATATATTATTCTACTACGACTATTAATATCCAGCCCAAGCATAATGCTAATACCCAGCCCAATGATAATACTTCTAGAAACATTCCAAAGCTAATGGACTTAAAATTTTCCTCAAATCACACACCAACCCCTATATTATCTAGTTCAACTTCCTCAAAGTCTTCATCCATACGCTCCATAGATAATTCCCTCATACTAGTACTTGAACACCTTCTTCCTTATGAAGTTAACTATAATTTCATAGTATCATTAATTGACTATATAAAACTTCCACATTCTTATATTACTTCTGCCTAATTTCTTACCAGTACTGCTATATTACGTTTCACTAATATTTCTGCTCGTGATATATGTTTCTCCTCCCTTCTAAAAATCTCACCACATAGTAATTTTAAGCATATATTTATTCGTCATTATTTACCTGACTCTACTAGACTTCTTGGTAAGGTACTATATCATGCCCTAAAACAAAAACTCACGCCCATTTTGTATAAAGTATTTTTTAATAATCGTTCCCAAACATTTGAACTTAGGGATAAAAAAAATCCTCTTTCATATCCCCCTTTTCTCATCCCTGAATCTGATCTAACAAAATGGTTTGATTCTTTTGATCACTATAAGAAATCATTTATAAATAATTCTTCCTCTCAAGCCTGACTATCCTCTAATATAGCCTTGATCAATATTCGCTCCTTGAGATCAAATATATCCCTTCTGTTCCCATACCTTAAATTACAAAAATTTATTATAATCGCATTGACTGAGACCTGGATTTCTAATAATGACTCTGATATATTTGCCTCCATCTTGGACTTTGGATATACACTCTATCTCGCTCCACGACAAATGGGCCGTGGTGGTGGGGTAGGATTTATGATACGTAATGATTTTTACCTATCTCCATCCATTTCATTCCCCCCCTTTTCATATAGTGATTGTATTTCGCTGACCCTCAAGCTTCCTAACTTAACTCTACATCTTACCGTTATCTATCGTCCCCCAAAACCTGAAACCAGTTTATTCTTTGATGAATTTCATGATTTTATCCATAAACTTCCTTCATCTTCAACCTATCTACCAATAGTTCTTGGTGACTTAAACTATCACTATAATTCTCCCATCTATCCCCATGGTGACTTTAAACTCCTAACTGAGTCTCTTTCCTTGTGCCAACATATATCATTTCCTACCCATTCTAGTGGCAATACACTTGATATGATATTTACACCCCTATCCAGTCCTCTTATTAGATGTATAAACCCTAACTCCTTTCAAAAAATTGAACTACTAACTGATCATTTTATTATTGAATTCTCTATAAATCTAAAATTCACAAATATTAAACGAAAACGTATTACATATAGAGATGTTAAGTCTATCGACCTACCAAGATTTGTAAACAATATCAAAACTGAGATCTCTTCTTCAACTTCCCTCTGTCCGGTACTCCTAAACTCCACTCTCCTAAATATTATCAATATACATGCACCTACAAAAACTACATTAATTACCGACCGCCCTTTTTCTCCCTGGTTCTCCCACGAACTTTTCATCTTCAAGAAGAGTGTTCGAAAATTTGAGAAGAAATTTCTTAAAAATCCTTCTACTGAAACTAAATTAGCACTATCACTAGCTAGAAAAAATTACAAATCTACTATATCTCGTTCAAAATCTATCTATTATAACAAAAAGATAGCATTGATATCCTCCAATCCTCGCAAATTATTTAAAATAGCAAATAAAATTCTCTCTCCTCCAGATGAAAAAATCCTCCCCATTTTACCTAACACGTCAAATTTTCAACTGTGTTCTCTTTTTGAAAAATTCTTTAACCATAAAATTGCAAGCATTAATAATATTATTTGCGCATCTACTCAACTCATACTCAATCCTACCATATATATTACCCATCATATTGACTCATTAAGTACATTCACTATTCCTTCACTGTATGAAGTAAATGACCTACTCATGAAATCTCACTGTACCTCCCCCACTGATCCCCTACCTTTATCATTATATCACAAACTTTCACCCGTATTTTCTCCTATTTTCTTGGATATTATTGCGAACTCACTAAACTCTGGCCAAGTTTCACCCTGTCTCAAGACTGCCATAATATCCCCTATTCTAAAAAAACAAAACTTAGACCCAAACTCATTTAGCAATTATCGCCCGATCTCCCACCTACCCTTATTAAGTAAAATATTAGAAAGAATTGTTTCCAAACAACTCATAGCCCATGTAAATAAAAATAATCTTTTCGACCCGTTTCAAAGCGCTTTTCGTAAGGGTCATTCAACCGAAACAGCTCTCCTACGTATTACTGACACTATATTATCTACCTTAAATAGCAACACGTGTTGCCAGCTAATCCTACTTGATCTATCATCTGCTTTTGATACCCTGGACCATAACATATTAATCTCGCGACTTACTTTAATGGGTATATCTGGCTTAGCATTAAAATGGTTTACTTCATATCTCACTAACAGGAATATCTCTATTATGATTGACAAATCTTACTCGCCTCTTTCTCCTCTTAACCACGGTATTCCCCAAGGATCTGTTCTAGGTCCATCCCTCTTTTCTATTTATATCCGCCCTATTGCTGATCTAATTAAGAAATTTCCAAATATCCACTACCATATTTTTGCTGATGATATCCAACTGTTTACCTTTTTCCCTATAAATTCTCATAATACCATTAACTCTGAATTAATCGAGTGTGCTAACTCCATAAGATTATGGCTCCTCTCAAATAAACTACTAATTAATTCCTCTAAGACTACTGTACTTAACATATCTACTTCTGAAACTTCCTTTCCAAACTTTACTCTAAATAACATGATTATTTCTCCTTCTCATTCCTCCAAAAACCTAGGATTAGTATTTGATGACAAATTATCATTTAAGAATCACATATCATCCATTACAAAATCATCCAACTTTCATCTCTTCAGAATTAAAAAAATACGGACATCACTTTCCAGAAACCTTACTAAAACTCTAATTAATGCTCTTGTACTTTCACGTATTGACTACTGTTCTTCCCTACTGAATTTACTTCCTGCTAAAGCTACTGCTCCACTTAATCGGATTATCCGTTCCTCAATACGTACTACTTACTATTTAACTCGACTGGATCACTCTACTACAACATCTCATCAATCATCTCGTATGTGGCTACCATTCTCCCTCAGGTGTAAATTACGTATACTATCTATAATCCATAAATCAATATATTCTTTTACCCCTAGCTATATCTCTGATCTAATTAAAAAACGTACTATATTATCTTCTCTTCGTTACCAAAATGCTCCTCTACTTATCTCCCAGAACTCTAGTAAAACTTCCCTAAATTCTAGAGCTTTTAAAAATTCCGGTCCAACTCTATGGAATTCCCTCCCTCCTACCATTCGTTCTATTAGATCCCACAAAAGATTTATAAATCTTACTTCTTCTTTTCTCTCTACCCATAATCATTAAATCATCCAACTTATTATTTGTATCCGTGTTATATTAAATTTATATCATTATTAAATCGTTATTGTATTATTATTATCTTATTATTATATAACACTATACTATATCAATGCAGTCTGTAGTATATACAACTACACCATATCAATGCAGACTGTAGTATATAATAGTCCTTTATATTGTTTATTATTGTTTTTCCGTTGTATATTGAATGTATATTATTATCAAATTATTATCGTATTACTATTATTTTATTATTATTTTCTTCCCGCACGAGCGAAGGGGTCTACATGACCCTATTTTAGTGCTAATAAACTCAATATCATCATCATCATCATATATATATATATATTTAGTGAAATATAGATATTATTAATTGAAAATAAAATTACAATTTATAAAATTAAATAAATATTTTATAAAATATTCCAAAATAGAATTTGTGTACGACGTACACTGTACGTCTTTATAACAACTGTGTAGGTTTGTTATAAATATTGGTGTTTACAAATAAATAAAGAAATATCTATGGAGTATAATCCTAAAATGTTGGTGCTATTTAAATAAAGTTAATTGGTAGATTAATAACACATATATGTATATATATAATTCAGAATGTGGTATGAGAACCCAGATATATATTGAAGAAAAGCTTATGATCATCCGTTGAAAAAAAAAAGTATGAGTATAGTAATAAAAACAAATTAACTAACGAAAGTATTTAAATTGTAAATGGTTAAATATGAGTATTATAAAACTTTAAAAAAAAAAATTTATTTTTATAAATAAATTTAAAATTTGTAACATACACTTCGGGACAGGTAATATAATATAAATTGTTCAAGTCTGAAACAACATAATATGAGCATGACCAAATAAACAATACACTACAGCCATAGCTATACTTGCCACAATAATAACATATTTTCAATGTAATACCCATGCAAACTAAAAAGAAAATTAAAGCCGAGTTTTAAACTCCATTAAGTCAAATCTCTCATCGATTGAATACAAGACTGAATAATATTCATATCATTAATCCAAATTTAAAATCGATAAATTATATAGAAGCACAATATTAAATTTAAATAATCATATTTAATATATTATGTATTAAAGTAATTAAAGTATAATGTCATTAATGTATACAATTTACTGTACTCATAATTTAATATTAAAATGTCATCATTATTAAATAACATATAAAAATAGTAATTGATATAAATAACAATATAAAAGAGTATAAATATAAAAATATAATATAAATATAAAAATATTTAAATAGTCAATAAAATAAGATATAGTGATAAATAAAACAATATAAAAAAATTAGTAAAACTTTAAAAAAATGTTAACGTATTTTTTAAAATGATAATATTTTTTTTAATATTTATCATATTATAATAATAATTCCATAATTTTGGGCCAATAATTGAAATACAAAACTATTTTCTCTAAGTTCTAATTTTGGTCCTGATAAATTTATGGTTTCTGCAGGAAATAAATAATTTTTGTATATTATTTGTAAGAGTATTTTTACTTGCTTTAAACATAACAATTACAGTTTTTAACAATATCAGTAGATTTCATTATGCATTTTGTTCTAGAGAATAGAACTATGAACATCTTTGAAAATTAGTATAAATTTTAGAGTTTTGATATTGGCTTAATATTACTTTCGAAAGTATTACCCCATATATGTGTGCAATAATCAAGATTACATTTAAAAATTGCGTAATAAACTAAAATTAAACTTTTTCTCGTTTAATTTATACTTGATTTTATATAATATGGCAATAGACTTTGATAATTTTCTTAATAGGAAGCCTATATGGAAAATATGTTTTTCCAATATAATTTATCATCGATAAATAAAACTAAAAATGTGATGTTACTATACTATATACTATACTATATACTATAGTCTATAGTATATACTATACGTGATGTGATGGGCACGATCACGATCGACTATCGTCAGAAACTGATCGACGATCGTGAACAAAATTAATAATGTGTATTATTTATATCAAGAAATAACAAAATAGGGGATATAATATTAATTATTAATTATTAATTATTAAGCATATATAAATTAATATTTGTATTATTCATATTATTGAGTATTTATATTTATAAAATTGATTTAGAAGTGGAAGGTGCATTATCATCAATAACATATAATTAATTATTCTGAATTAGCCTCGCTTAGTTCTGGTTTAGTTATGTAAACCTTGTTATCTGAGATATATCTATTAACATATTGCTTAATTAATGTAGATAACAACAGATATTTTTCTTCTGCATAATTACTTAACCAATTTAACTTAAATGTTGGGTTAGATATTGTTGCTATAATGGCACTATTAATGGATTAATCAAAAGAATAATAATCGTTAAAACAGCGTTTTAATCATTACTTTATATATATATATATATACATCTAACAATAGTTGACAATAAACTAATTTCGATCGAGATCCACGATCAACATAATTACACGATCGTTTAAATGATCGAGTAAAAAGATCGACGATATAATATCGTTAGAAAATGATAGACGACATTGATCGACGATCGACTATCGTGAAAAGTCGTGATATACATATGAACAATATTGGTGTGATATTTTGCTATGTTAATATATGTATTAATGAGAAAAACAAATATGAGATTACAAATACGACTGTGTATGTGTGTGATATGTGTGTGTATGTGTTTGTATATGTGTGTATGTGTGTGTGTGTGTGTGTGTGTGTGTGTGTGTGTGTGTGTGTGTGTGTGTGTGTGTGTGTGATATGCACACATACCACTCATAACAGTACATAGATGATTACTACAAATATATATTAGATAATTTATCATAGAAAAAAACCTATGAGAATATCATGCATAAGATTGGAGTAGTGTAGAAAATGTCTAATGGTATATCATATTAATGTGCTAAATATTAGTAATAAAATATATTGAGATAGTCGTATTTTATTTAACAATTAAAATAAACAGCTGTTAAAACTGCAATACATTACTTTTTAGATTGACATAATAGTGACTATAGAAGAATCATACATCTTCATACATTTATGTTGTATATTATATTTACCAACAAATAATGCAGATAACTATTTATAAATGATTATATGTTATATGCTAAGTAATAATACATTGAATAATATCTAGAATTGCACTTTAAAGGAGGGACGGCTAACTGAGAGAAACTAAATACGAGTGATACAATGGATTATCGGTATAACTAGCAGCTGTTATTAATAAGCTGTACAAGTGCTATAGTGTGTAGCGTATGCGCTGTGATAGAAACCTTCTCCCAATGGATCAATGGTATGTAGCATTAGTTGAAGTAAGCCCGAGTGGAACTGGGAATTCGCCTTCAAAGTTGTAAAATTCAGACGACTTCTTATATTCTAGTAAAAGTAAAATGCTTATATTATCGGATGCTTGAATGTTATCAAAGATAGTATACTAATTGTAATATAAAATATATAAGTATATGTTACAATAATCATATAATTTGTATTTGTATGCACTTTAAATAATACTTAAGTAATATAATGAATTATTGTTTAGGATTAGGTTACATATATGATTAATTACAATTTAAGTATAATTCATTATATTTATAGATTCATATAGATTTACTAAATTGTGCATGGAAAGCTGGGGAAAATATTAAAATAGAAAACGCATTCCAATATATATATATATATATATATAAAACAATGAATATTAACAATACTATATTCATAAAAGTCACAGGTGTGTTATGTGTTTTATTATTTATTTCTATATTTAGAGTATACATAACAAGTTGTTATTAACAACTAAAGCTTATATTATAATATATTACGTAAGTGTGTTCAATTTCGTAATTTCCATATACCCAGAACATATATATATAAGTGTGTGTGTGTGTGTGTGTTATAAAACATAATAATTTAAGTAGGCCATTGTGCGCTGCTACTACACACACTACTACACACACTACTACACACAATACTACACACACTACTACACACCACTACACACACCACTACACACACCACTACACACACCACTACACACATACACACACACCACTACACACACCACCACTACACACACTACTACACACACTACTACACACACTACTACACACACCACTACACACATACACACACACCACTACACACACCACTACACACACCACTACACACACCACCACTACACATACTACTACACACACCACTACACACACTACTACACACACCACTACACACACCACTACACACACTACTACACACACTACTACACACACTACTACACACACCACTACACACACCACTACACACACCACTACACACACCACTACACACACCACTACACACACCACTACACAGATATGTAAGCGAGTGGCCGTGTCGCATATATCGTATAGCCTGACACATGCTCCTTATACTGAAGGCATTACTGAAGGCATAACACAAGCAATGATATCACAGCAGAACACTCACACTCATGAGTGTACACACATCTAAACATACACGCATACAAGCACACGCAAATATACAACACACATAGTGTATACAAACCACACACATACAATCACATACACATACATATATACATGTAAATACTATATATATATATATATATGTGTGTGTGTGTGTACAGAAGAACTCCTGACCTGTAAAATGTACACGTACCTGATTGCATGCATTTATATTCGCACACACACTCCTACATACGTGCTTATACATACACACTCATACATACACTCACACATACATGCGCATACATACATGCGTATACACACACGCACATATTATAATGATAGTGATATCACTAGCGAACCGTGTGTGTATGTGTGTGTGTGTGGTAACTAAGTTTTCTATAGCAAGATGTGATTATAGAATGCAGGTGGAGAAGACAAGGTCACGCGGAATAGCTGCTGCAGCTTATTTATGACGACGTTTATTGACGTTACTCTCGCTTACCACACACCACACACCACACACCACACACCACACATCACACACCACACACCAATACCACACACCACACACCACACACCGATACCACACACTAAAATAGACGCACGTTGTGGATTAATTTTTAATTTACAAAACCTGATAAATAACCGGTTTGTTGTTTAAAAATTATATATATTTATATATATATATATATATATATATATATATATATATATATATATATATATGTAAATACATATGTTATATTTTAATAGTGCATATAGTATATATAGATTTTTAATATTTTATACATTTTATAAATATATTGGATAATTTTAAATACCTGGAAATATTTAAATATGTTATTATAAATATGACATTCAAGGAAACCTAAAAATAAAATAAATCTTATATTTCTTGTAGAAATATATAAATATATATATATATATATTCAATTGCTGGATATAATGATATGGTTTCTACTTGTGTATTATATCATCATAGTAAATGATAATAATTATAATGTTAATTCCTACTTATAATATTTAATTTCCACAATTGTTCATACACATTATTATTTATAATTGCTACATTTGTTGCCAATGCTACATTGCAGTCATACATCTAACCACCTATATAACATGATAGGTTTGTGATTAACCATATTCTAGGTCATCCCGATATTCAATTGCTGGATATAATGATATGGTTTCTACTTGTGTATTATATCATCATAGTAAATGATAATAATTATAATGTTAATTCCTACTTATAATATTTAATTTCCACAATTGTTCATACACATTATTATTTATAATTGCTACATTTGTTGCCAATGCTACATTGCAGTCATACATCTAACCACCTATATAACATGATAGGTTTGTGATTAACCATATTCTAGGTCATCCCTTAACACAGTATCCACTATAATCAACGTAATATATTATTGAATGCATACTGATCTGACTAAAGATGTATTCTATTAATGTATTAACTTGTATCGCAGGTAGTATGTCGCGGTCGGATAAAGTAGGTCTATAGACTATAATACTAGTCACAAGTCACATCATACATAATGACCAGCTATCATGCACGCATACTACCGCGTACAATCTTCCTAAATACATTAGAAACTCTATTAAACTTAAAGAAATAACTAAATTAAGATCATCAAATAGTACCCTCCTGAAACATAACCCATCGACTAACTACTCATCATTATGGAATAAACTCCCCAAAACTATTACTAATGAGAAACTATCAACTACATTTAAAACAAAACTACACAGACACTTACTTGAACTTAATTAACTTTATTTACTAAATGTACATACCGACTAACTTTATTACTAACTTACTATCCACCCACACCTTACTTTACTACATTTATTATAATTTATTTAAATTATGGATGTCGCCATAACATTAATATTATATATATATATATCACATCCGAACAATTTTTTTAAAATTGGATTTTTGTGAATAAATCAATTTACTACTACTACTACTACTACTACTACTACTACTACATGAGAGTGACTTCCAAGTAACGTTTATATGTTATAAGTTAACACGTTAGTTCCTGAATGCAATAAAATGATTCAACCAAAATAACAATAACAATAACAATGTAAATATAATTTGATATTATATTTTTATTTAATTAAGAGTGCTGAGATAAGTTTGAATATTAATTGCATAATAATTATGCTTTGATATAGATCTAAAAGGTACAAAGTTTCAAGTATTTTACATATATTATTATACAATTATAATTCATTAATAATGCATGTAATTCATAAATCATAATATAATAGGATAGTCTATAGGATCCTATAGGATAGTAATCCTATAGTTTATACACTATAGTGTATATATACACTATATATAGTGTGGTATATATGATTAAAACCAAATAAAATATTATGTATATATATTTCATAGTTATAAAATATTTATATACGCCATTATAATATAGTATATATATATTATTATTATTATTATTATTATTATTATAATTTCATATTATAAATGTAGATATTGGATATATATATAATATTTTATATATCTAATATATTTTTCCTAGAACAATATCATATCAATATACACTTATAACATATTTTATGATGTACAATTATATAGAAATATAATATATGTTCAATATAGTAGTAAATTCGATATAGTATACTATAGTATATATACTAATTATACTATCTAATAGATATTTATAATATAAGTATAAACCTATACAATTATTAAGTATTGGTGTAGTATGATTCTAATGCGAGTAATAATAATATTATATATATCATAGAGTATATTTATATATTATATTATAATATATCATAGAGTATATGCAAATATATGTGAGTATATTATGGTGATGATATCATATATTATGATGACATTTGATTTATTAGGCACAATTACAAAAGTATGACACTCATCGTAAGTACACAGAGAAATAATAAAAGAAATGATAACAAATAAAACCCAACAACAAAAAATGAAAAAACTAACGTAACGAAGTGGGAGTAATAAAAATGAAATATAAAAGATAATAATAATATAATCACATTACATATAGTATAGATATGACTTGAGATGGGTATTGAAGGAGGTGAGATATTTAATGTATCATATAGATGAAAGAAGTGCATTCCAGATAGATGGGATAATGTATGAGAATGAGAGTTTCTGGAATGTAAGGGAGGATGGCTGTGAGATAATGAGATATATACTGGAAGTTGAACGTGTATCGTATTTGGTGGAGCGTATTGAGAGTAACTCATATGAAGGAGTTGAGAGGTATATATATTTATGATAAATAGAAATGAGTTGAATTAGCGATCGTTTTTATAGGTGAACCAGTTTGGTATAAGTTGAAACGAGTCAGTAGAGGAATGGTAATATGGTATAACATTGAAAATGGATCGTATGGATGATATGATAATTCTTCGTAATGGGGCGATGGAAAAAGCAGAAAAGTTAAAAGAAGACAAAAAAGGTAATACAAGAAATTACAAGTAAATTAATAAGGACAGTAGGGGACGATAATAAGTACAGGGGACGAGTAATATGTTTACGAATACATCTGATTCTAAATATATTATAATTAGCAGCTTTAGAAATGTTAGTAATATCATATTAAATATGTCTAGAAAAAATATAGATCAGAATCGAAAACGATACTAAGATTGAGGACTGACTTTAAAGGTGAAATAATAATGTTGTCAAGGTAAAAGGAAGAGGAAGATGGGGAGTTCGTAGGTATATTAAGAAGAGCAGTTGTTTGTGTATTTAGTAGAAGATTTTTAGATAGAAGCCAGTGTTTAATAGAGGAGGCACCTGTAATTAATTAAGAATTATCTGGAGTTCAAGTAGGGAGGATGGAGTAGAGTTGCACATCGTTAGCATATATATTATAGAAAACGACAGGAAATTGGCATATAATATACCATATAGGTACTATATATATGGAGAATAGAAGTGGGCCTAGAACGGAACCTTGTGGGACGCCATAGAGTATAGTGCGAGGGTCAGAAGATAAATCACAGAATTTATATATTATATAGGAGTTAAGCCATTTGCGGAACTACCATTAAAACCAATAATCTCAATCGAGAACCATTTGACAACATAATGAGAGAGACACTTTGTATATTTTATATATTGTTCAAGATTTGTAGTAGGGCTGGCTTAGTTGACCAGTGATATCAGTGACCTTTATGAACTGTACTTTGCAGGATATCGTGGGATGAGATTAGTGATATAAACCTAGCTATTTGATGGATAACGATTCTTTCAAGAATTTTACTAATAATAGGAAGTTGTGAGATAGGACGGTAAGTACATAAGAGATTAGGGATGGAAGAAGTTTTTTGAAGAATGGGAATGATGAAAGAATGTTTAAAAGAGTGGATAAAACTCCATTGGAAAGATAAGATAAGAATATAGTATGCAAGTTGGGGATAGGGTACTATTGAGTCTTTTAAAAGTATACATATTAATAGGGTCGAAATGGAAGTGGATTTTAAAATATAAAATGTCATATATTGAGGTAGTAAAGGTAGATAGATACTTACCAATTGGTATATTAATTAATATACAAGGGATGCTGTATTTTTAATGAAGGGGGGTAATAATTAGAGAATTCATTACAGAGTTTATGAGTGTGGAATATTTGGTATGTAGGATATGCGTAAAGTAGGTCAGGCGTAATAAGTGTTATAGCTAAGGCAAATATGGCACGAGTAATTGAATGAAAGTATATTGATTTTATGTATATAGTAAGAATATTTTGCTTTTTTACTGATATATGATTTGTAGAATTTGCGATGATTAGTAAAAGACAAAAGGTTTTCATGAGAAGGAACACGACGATATTTCAGTCTTACATATAGATCTCTTGAATTTAACGATATTAGATGTAAACCATGGGCAATTAGTATGCAGGGAAATAGTAGTAGATATAAGAATAAATATGTGTGTGTATATATATATTAAATGTTGAATATCATACTAGAGTTTATTATATGACTTACAATGCTATAGTTATAATAGATATTCTACATTCATATAAATGTATACATATCAGCTTATATTTGTTGTTGTTGTTATATAATAAATAGATAAATGAAGAGATATATTTGTTATAATATTTATTCGTATAGTTGACAGTATGATATCAGTTAATATAGACAGGCGACTATTCTAACGGTACTAATGGCTAAAAAACAACATACTAGGTAGGCTTATTGTAGAGTAACTACTATAGAGAGTACAGTAACATTGAGTACCCTACACTAAGTATATAGCCATGCAGTTAGCTCTAATGTATTAGCTATCGATAATAAGTTAACGATTGATACAATGCCTTAGATAGGGCTCCAGTAAATAGGGCTACTTTAGATTATTCTCAAATAATTCATAAATATTAATAGATTTAATACTAATTAATATAATTAACGGATATCACCTATATTCTCTCAAAGGGACAGCGAACCCTTCGTCAATTGTACATAGTATGTAAATGATATGGAAACAGACTACAAAGAATATATGTCTGATAATTGATCAAGGTATGACTACTTTATTTATTATCAAGATATCATTTGTATATATAGTATAATTGTTCTATGTTATACATATATAATACAATACAATTTAGATCTACTAATTTTTTCCTGAAAAGAAATATATATAAAAATAATAAAATATACTTTTATGTGCCTATTTTGTAACATAAATATATCTAAACATTGTATATAATAATATTATATTATAAATTAGAATATGTACGATTATCTTTGTATACTCGAAGTGTTCAAAGATAGATATGCAGTTCTACTTAATAACAACATCGTAAACAAAGTTCTGAGATTTATTTGTATTGTTTACCTGGATTTAGAAACATAACTTTATCTATACAATGTATTACATCATAAAATATAATCATATATTATTAGCTACAAATTAGGTCGAACAGATTACAATAGTTAGAATGTATATATATGATGATATATGGTTTACTATGCACTAAAATAGGGTCATATAGACCCCCTTCGATCTTATGGGAAGAAAATTATAATAATAATATAATAATATGATAATAATTAGATAATAATAATACATTGAATATAAAACGAGACAAAATAACGAATACAGAAATAATAAGTTGGATGATTTATTGATTAGAAGTAGATGAAAAAAAAGAAGTAAGATTTATAAATCGGTTGATGGATCTAATAGAGCGGATGGTAGAAGAAGGGGAATTCCATGGAGTGGGACCGGAATTGTTAAATTTAAAGAATTTCGGGAAGTTTTACTAGAGTTACGCGAGATAAGAAGTGGAGCATTTTCGTAACAAAGATAAGGTAATATTAGCTATGAAATATAGCTAGGGGTAAAGTAATATATTGATTTTTGGATTCTAGATAGTACATGTAATGTACATACGAGGGAGAAGAGTAGCCACATACGAGATGATTGATGAGATGTTGTAGTAGAGTGATAGAGTCGTGTTATGTAGTAAGTTGTACGTATTGAGGAACGAATACTCCGGTTTAGTGGAGAGTAGCTTTAGCAGGAAATAGATTCAGTCGGGAAGACATTAGTCAGAGTACATGAGTACAAGAGAAGTTATTAAAGTTTTCGTCAGGTTTCTGGAAAGTGAGGTCCGTATTTTTTTTATTTCTGAAGAGATGAAAGTTGGAGGATTTTGTAAAGGATTATATGTTATTCTTAAATGATAATTTGTCATCGAATACTAATCCTAGGTTTTTGGAAGAATGGGAGTGAGAAATAATCATGTTGTTTAGAGTAAAGTTTGGAAAGGAAGTATTAGATGTAAATATTTCAGTATAGTATAAAAATATAAATATATATATATATATATATATATATATATTAGCATAAGAACACGGATTCGAGCCCCGTCCGTAACATTAAAATAAGTCTTAAAATATTATATTGAAGTAAACTTATATAATTATATATAAATAAATGATCAGCTCTCATTAACACCATAGATGCATTAACATGAGAGCGGCTTCGAGGGGTCATTAGCATATATCACATAGCCATATAGTTATAAGTGAAAACTTCATCTAATTTCCTGATGGGATAAAAGACTCCACCAAAATAAATAAAATAAAAACAACAACATATATAGAAAATAATAGTGAAAAACTTTATAAAAAGTCAATCTTAGTACTATAATAAATCTATAGAATATAGTATTTATGGGTTCGTTGATAGTATAATTTAATTTAATTTTTAATTTAAATTGTATACCGTTCATGGATCATTTAAAAGCTTATAACCATATCAATAACTACGATCTATAAGCATTATATTACTAAAACCTAAAAATTTGTAAATTTGTAAATAAAAAACACTTACCTATGTTGAATCCAATGATGGGTCAAAATTAATAATAAAATTCAACTATATAGTAAGAAATGTTTTACAGTGTAAGGACATAATACTGCGTGTAACAAATATAGCGGTCGATTTAAGAACAGGGCTCATATTATAACTATTAATAGTTGTATAGGTATCCTACTAAGAATATTATTGCAAATATGTTAGAAGTCTGCCATTAATCATGTTAAGTATAGAGATATTATATCGAAGAATATCAAAGCTACAGTGTAAATACCTTCGTGTAATATATTACACGTAAATACGTAAATTAAGAAATATTAATTACATACGTATTCTTACATATCAATTATGTTATACAATTATATTATGTTGTATATTTATTCTATATTATATATTATATGTTATTGATTTTCTATGAAACCTATGTGTTTACAAGCTATTTCATCGTGTATATTGGTGTTTGTTAGTGCATGCGAAGTGGTGGTTAGGTATTAGCGAGAATATGTTATATGTATAGTTCTCGTTATGCTATAGACAAATAATGACTATATGCTTATGCAAATAGCTGGTAACTTTATTTTATATATTTTCTTTATAAATAAATGAACTATGACAATTATATATATTTATATATATTTTATTAATTAGATTACATATATTAAATATATCTCTATTTATTAAAAGTCTGACAAATATATAAATATATAAGTTGACTACATGTTTACTATAGTATATGATGATGATGATGATGATGATGATGGTGATGGTGATGGTGTGTTAGGTACAATAACGAAGTCAGTGAATATAGTAGTGTATGGGGATAATTAAATAAGATGGAATAGAGGAATGGATATGTATTGGTAAGGAAGAAGAGTCTGAATAGAGAGAGTTTATGAAAGGGGGGGAACCAGTTAAATAGCGTTTGTAGATAGACAGTAGAGAAATGGTCACCAATACGCATATTAAACACTACACAACTACAATAATGTATTATTCTATTTAGAGGATGAAGTAGGGATGTGATAGAAATGAGAAGAACAGTAAATGAGAAAAAGGAGTTAATAAGTAAATTCGAGAGATAGGGCGATTTAAATTGTTTCGAATACCACCATATATATTAATACACATGTATATGTATATATATACTAAGATTTATTTAGAATCACAATGTAATAAGTATACTCAGTTACTAATTATTACGTATACTAAATTGGGAATAGTGATTCATAACTTAATTGTAGAATAATTGTATTTGCTAAATAAAGACGATTAACGTTGTATGTTGTATATATGTTGTATGTTAAGGGGCATTACGAATAAGTAATTATATTGTAGGCGAGTTATTAGTGATTGTGTTATTATCTAATTGAGAACTGTAAGATATACAATAGCGATAAGTGTCGTAGTAGTAGCGAGGCAGCACACTGTCGTAGTACATCTCACATCTCGCATGCACAGCATTCACTATATATGTCCTATGTATAATAATGTTCAATTTAAAATGCGACACATTTTTAAAATAACATATTTTCTAAACATTGAATAACGTTCATGTATATCATCACTTATATAATAATGTATAGAGTGATTACGTTAAGGATTCATGCTGGCCTTTCCGGTCATCTATTAGCCAATTAGTGCGGCAGCGGCGGCGACCACTACCCTGGCGAGGTGACCATATCATTAACAGCCCACAGCCCACCACTACTAGTAACCAGAATGCCGATAATAGTGCTGCTTACTCGATTATATAAGCGCATATCTAAGCGCATATACACACACCAATATATATATATATATATATATATATATATATATATATATATATACTAATATTAGAAATATGATTATTATAAATATGTATTCGGTGGTTGTATATTAGTGAATACGAGAATGCTAGAGATACTTATTGTAAGCATTAATTACTAAACAATGATAGCAAGTTCTTAGTTCTTAGGTTAACAATACGAGTTATAGTTCGTACATAACTGCATTACATACAACTACGTAGTTATAATACAGGCGTATACAATATGCATATATATATATATATATTCCATGTATAACATTTGAAAATATTATATTGTATATTGTATATTTCTGTACAATTTAATATATGTATACTATTTCGAAACTTTTAAATCATAAATATAATGATCTAAATATTTAGAGTTTCGCAATATATGTTGATCTCGAATCTTATAAATATTAAAATTCATGATTTTATATTTTGAAACCTTATTAAATATAATATAAATTATAAAATATGTATAATAATATGTAATGTGTGATATAGTATGATAATAAAATGCATAAGAAAGTATATTAATAATTAATATGTAAGGTACTTTCACAAACTTTAAGGTAAATAATTAAAACTCTTATCTGGTAGTTAAGTCTCTCATGTAAAGATTTTTTATTAATTATATTTCTCACCTAGTTTTAAAGATATGTATAATTTATAAATCCGTTAGTATTCCAAATATTTTTATAATCTGCTAATCTTAACGTATATATTATAAGTTGTATTTGTTTTAGAAAAATGAATTAAAAACTATAGTGTTATATATTAAATATATTTAAAAGAATATTTTACATATATTTATAATAATTTTTGTTGTTCAAAATAAATTAATATTCAAATAAAACGAAGGTTTCGCGACGCATGTATGTCCTTAAGTGTCCTTAATGTATGGGTATGTATGGGTATGTGTTTACATATACATATGTATGTATATGTGTGTTTATGTATGTATGTGTATGTATGTCTTTTTGTTTCTTTATTTTAGTAAAATAGTATCGAATGTACAATGTACATTGTACATGTATATTAATGTATATTAATGAATGATCTATAAATGATCTCTATACAATTGTGATAGACATGTGAATAGTTCTGTACACTAGTGATGTACTAATGTGTACTGATGATGTACTGATGATGCCCAGGGCCGGCTTAAGGGGGGGGCAAACCAGGCAATTGCCCGGGGCCCCACATTTTGCCCATGAATTATTTGAGAACATTTTGTTTACTATTTATCAACAAAAAAATTTCTTAACTGTATTTTTCTTATATATTATTAATTCTAATTAAATAAATAAAAATAATATAATAAATAAATTAAATATGAGTCATTTAGATCGATTTGAAAAGTGAATTTTACAAAAATTTCTAAATTTACACGAAGCTATGGTGGAAACATGTTTGTTTGTGCACCTGCAGGTACATGAAGATGTTGGAGCATATGTTAATAGTGATAACCATAGATCATATCACACATCTCTGTTTGTCAGATAAAATAGTACGAAACGGATTGATAAATAATTGTTTGTTAAACTAGAAAATGATAAATGATAAACTTATTAACCTTTTTTACCCAATTTAAGGGAATATTAACCATAGTTCAATCTTAACAATTTATATTTCTATAATTAGTTTACGAAAATAAAGTATACTCCTTTATATTAAAATTAAATATGAGATATATATTAAGATATATTTTAACTATGATTTCTGATATTTGTAAAGGATTATAGTGATTATAAATTACGAAAAAAAACTATATTCTATATAGATTTATAATTTTTATAGTAATTAAAACTAATTAGATATTTTCAAAATAATTTTTCTCAAAAGAATTAATTTTCTCTATCTACTTCTCGTATTAATAAAAGGTGTATCTTCTCATAGTGTATATATTATTATTATTGTGTTAGTGTAAATAATATATATATATATATATATATAAAATAGTTTTAATTTAAATAGGAATATTCTGCTTTATAGTATTTTTATAATGATTATTGATGAAGGGAACTCTGTACATACCATTTTCAACAGACTATTATTAGAGAAAGAAATTATATTTATATTTATATTTATTTAAACATATATTATTTATAAATATATATATATAATCTAAATATAATACTAAAGGCATTTTTGCAATTATCCAACTAGTATCCTACTTACAACTGACTGTTTAGATTTACATCACCCTCATGATGAGGGCCTCATATATATATATATATATATATATATATATATATATATATATATATATACACAATGACGATATTCTTATTTGAGAACAGGTGAAAGTTAACTTAATAATTGAAGAAATATAAAATTAAAATTATAATATTATTTATCAATGTACTCAATTCCAATTATATCACATGTAGGTACGTTAATAGTCATCATCATATAAACCAAGTTAGATATTATTATTATATACTTATTTATTTATGTAGGACCTACTTTAAGATTCATTATCACGTTGGTTAATATTTAGCTATTGATTTCTTAGAATTTGTTTAAATAATAATATAACTATAATAGATGATAGAGCTCAAAGTTATGAAAAATCCAGTAATATGTCTGGAAGATTCAATAAAATGAAAGATATCATAATATACCATAGATCATTGTCAATATGGATCCCCATATCTGCGCTGTACATTCCTTAAATCTGGTTGGGAAAAATGCCGTTGAATCTTCGACAATTGTAGCAATATTGTTTGCTTTCATCCCAAATAAATATAATTTATTTATCCAAACTATATAAATAATATATTAACATCTATATTTAAAAAAGAAGAATATAATTAAATATTATTAAAGAAGAATATAATATGTTTTATTAAAAGCATTATCGAATATAATATTGTCATCACAAACAGATTTTATTAGAGCAGTATTTTGTGGATTTCCCAAAATTACATAATTTATATCTGATATTATATATGTTAAATAATATGTTATAACATATTACGTATATTACATTACTAGAGTCAAGGTATTTATTCAATTAAGATGATTAGTAGGTAATATATACCTATATAGGTAATTTAGATAAGATAATTTAGTATTAAACATATATTATATCATATTGATATACACCTCAAAGGAATGGACTATACAAATACTAATATATATATATATATATATATATATATATATATATGATGGGCTAGATATATCCAATTGTAGACATTTTCATCCTAGAATATTTAATGGTAAATAATTAAACGTGATGGATAATTCTATAACTTAAGCTTAAGCTTCTCTAAACATAAAATTAAATTTGTAAATTATAAAATATTAGGTAAATTATAATTATATTACATTGCAATGATTTTAAGTGGGTATCGTAATATCTATTTAGACCCATAGCGTGAAGGAGACCCCCTCTATATATTAGATGTATCTTAAAGTGGGTCTCCTTCACACAATAGGTAACCTACATGTAAATATATATGAAAAAACAAAATTGTTTAAAGATTATAAATATTTTTACATAATTTGATAGAATAATAATAGGACCTACATCTTTTATTTATATATATATATATATATATACAAATAAATTGTAGTAATATTATATTAAATATAGATATTTGTTATTTCTAGAATGGCCCATTTAATATGTTATGAAATTCGTATGGGGCCCATACGTTTTTTTTGCCCGGGGCCCATAGTATGCTTAAGCCGGCCCTGATGATGCCGAGCTCTTTGATGACGAGCCCATGCTTTTCGTTATTGATGCCGAGCCGAGAATTTCATTTTCGGAAAAAAAAAACGAGCCCGACCCGAGCCAAACGAGATATTAAAACTCTTACAAATCATAACCTATCCGAAATGATGCTTTTTTGAAGTTAAATTGTAATACTATTTTTTATATATTTCACATTTACATCAATTTAAATAAAATTATCGTCGCCAACTTCGGTATTCAGTGAGTAGTAATGTAAATTTCATTTAGTAATGTAAATTTCATTTAGTAATGTACATTTCATTTAGTAATGTAAATATTACCGAGCCTTTTGATGCCGAGCCGAGACTTTCATTTTCGCAAGAAAAAAAACGTTCCCGAGCCGAGCTGAGACTCTAGCCAAACAAGCCCGAGTCGAGTCGAGACTCTAACAAAATAAGCCAGAGTCGATTAAATACTTTAGGTAATTGAGATTAAGACTATATCGATGCTTTATATTTGAGAATCCTTGACATCACTACTGTGTACTGTTGTACTATATAGTAATGGATATATAGGAATAGCTTAGTATTGTGTATATATGGTGGTGGAGTTCGTGAGGCTTACTATAGTAGTACATAATAGGTACTAACACCCAACACATAAGCCTCTCACTTACGATCGTTCTATGTAACCACGAGTAGTAATAAGACCACACAGTTAATAAGTCGCTGACCGTGTGATCACATATACGTGATCAGACGGCAGCAGTAGGAAGCTACGGGTCCGATACGATATGTATTAAACTGGTATTTAAAATGTATGTCATATAGTGTATGTTGAGATAATATAGAATTATATATATATATATATATATTTGTATATATATATATTTATATATATATATATATATATAAATATATATATATATATATTTATATATATATAAGTAAATATTTATATATATATATTGCATAATACATATAGTTATGTTCTATAATAAGCTATAATATATTTACGTTTATATTCATGTGCATTTGTATGTATTTATGTACATGAATTTGTATGCATGTATATATATATATATATATATATATATATATATATATATATATATATATATGTGTGTGTATGTATGTGTATGTGTATATTGACATTGCTATGCGTGCGTGCGTGCGTGCGTGTAGATGCGGTGCGGGGTAGCACGGTTACACGACAGTCACGTTTCTATGAGTCACACGTGTCTGTCAGCAACATCACGTGTAATAGTTGTGTGTTCGTGTTCGTGTTCTGTACGGTGAACATCCGTGTGTAAGGAGTAGTGTTGTCAAATATACTATTTTGTATAGATAATAAACTAAAATTTAATATATATAATATATATATATATATTCATATTTGATTCTTATGAGATATTATACAATCCTATTATTTAAGAAGTGTTTCTAAAATATATTATAAATTATTCATAACATATTAAATGTAATGTCATATTATAATATTGTTAATACATTATGTATTTGTGTATACTAATAATAGTGTATTATATTATAATTATTATTTGGATAAATGGATCTTACGAATAAATATATAATATTATATTACGTTTAGTATGTGTAGCATGAAACTGTATGTTAATTTAAAATATAAATAATTTATTATTTGTGATTAATGATAGAGAATGCATACATAATTCATTACTACTACTACTACTACTACTACTACTACTACTACTACTACTACTACTACTACTACTACTACTACTACTACTACTACTACTACTACTACTACTACTACTACTACTACTACTACTACTACTACTACTACTACTACTACTACTACTACTACTACTACTACTACTACTACTACTACTACTACTACTACTACTACTACTACTACTACTACTACTACTGCTACTGCTACTGCTACTGCTACTGCTACTGCTACTGCTACTGCTACTGCTACTGCTACTGCTACTGCTACTGCTACTGCTACTGCTACTGCTACTGCTACTGCTACTGCTACTGCTACTGCTACTGCTACTGCTACTGCTACTGCTACTGCTACTGCTACTGCTACTGCTACTGCTACTACTACTACTACTACTACTACTACTACTACTACTACTACTACTACTACTGCTACTGCTACTGCTACTGCTACTGCTACTGCTACTACTGCTACTGCTACTGCTACTGCTACTGCTACTGCTACTGCTACTGCTACTGCTACTGCTACTGCTACTGCTACTGCTACTGCTACTGCTACTGCTACTGCTACTGCTACTGCTACTGCTACTGCTACTGCTACTGCTACTACTACTACTACTACTACTACTACTACTACTACTACTACTACTGCTACTGCTACTGCTACTGATGCTGATGCTACTGCTACTGCTACTGCTACTGCTACTGCTACTACTGATACTGATACTGATACTGATACTGATACTGATACTGATACTGATACTGATACTGATACTGATACTGATGCTGATGCTGATGCTGATGCTGATGCTGATGCTGATGCTGATGCTGATGCTGATGCTGATGCTGATGCTGATGCTGATGCTGATGCTGATGCTGATGCTGATGCTGATGCTGATGCTGATGCTGATGCTGATGCTGATGCTGATGCTGATGCTGATGCTGATGCTGATGCTGATGCTGATGCTGATGCTGATGCTGATGCTGATGCTGATGCTGATGCTGATGCTGATGCTGATGCTGATGCTGATGCTGATGCTGATGCTGATGCTGATGCTGATGCTGATGCTGATGCTGATGCTGATACTGATACTGATACTGATACTGATACTGATACTGATACTGATACTGATACTGATGCTGATGCTGATGCTGATGCTGATGCTGATACTGATACTGATACTGATACTGATACTGATACTGATGCTGATGCTGATGCTGATACTGATGCTGATGATGATGCTGATGCTGATACTGATACTGATACTGATACTATTACTGCTACTGCTACTGCTACTGCTACTGCTACTGCTACTACTACTACTACTACTAATACTACTACTACTACTACTACTACTACTACTACGTATATCCTATTTCATAGTAGATGTATAGTTATGTCTAAATAATACAGGGTAGTAAATCCCTGGTAATAAAGTAAGTTGTAATTTCAGATTAAATAGATGTTTTAATTAATAAGAAAACTGGAAAACAAACGTAAATATTATCTATTAATCTATAATATGATTCTCCTATAATACGACTATGTATAATTCAATACATGTATATATATATCATATTATGGGGAGTTAAAAGGTAAATACACAATGCATATTCATGCAACTCTGTGTAATTCACACTAATATTATATTTAGTATATATTGATGTATAACTACGTTGGGTTTATTTTTCACATTCTTTTGTACACTCAAATTGAGTTTATTATTATATTATATAAAAATTTTAAAATAAATATAAATAACTACATCATCATGGTGTTTTAATTAATAGCATAAACCTTCTGTATGTCCTCTATGTTATAACAATAGGCTATAAGTTGTATCGTCGTCACACAAGTTACTAAGTTCATTTCAATAATATGAACATTAGTTTTCAATATATATGTCCTCCCTATTATCAGGTTATTAATGTTTAATTTTCTCTCAGTTCAATCCATTTATACTCTGATGACAATAACTTAAAGACACATGTACTTCCGATCGAAATGTTGCACCAGCTCTTATTACTAATTACATTTATTGCATATAGTTACAGCTTTCAAAACAACTCTTTTCCCGAATCCAAACAAAACGGAAACTATCTTTCATCATTTCCCATCTTTTATCACACATAATAATCATTACTTCCTCTATTCTGCTTGTATTCAAATACTTAGTGATTATATTTAAAGTGATTTATATTTCCACCGTCATATTATAAATCTTCAGCCTTCTATATACACTTTCATATTTACTCTTTCTATCTCATTCATAACTTAAGTATTTAGAAAACTCATCTGTCATCCTACCACTTATTTATTAATGTAACATACTCCTTTTGACTTTACTTAACTAGCAAATGATAAATTTATAAATACCTCAGAATGCAGTAATGTGATCAATATTGTAAATAGATATTATTCCTAATTCTTATTTCTAAATTTCTAAAGAAGTTTTATTTACTACCAATTAAATATCGCATATTACAATTCATATTAATAATATCATAATGTTCTTTACTATTATCTTCACAAAACTAAATATCACGGACTACAAAATACTTTTTAAACGCAATCTACTTTCACCGAAAAAATCCGATTTAAACATATTTATTTCTATACAATAAAATCTAAAACAAATGAATGCCTATAATTGTGTTCTCAATTACGTAATGACACCTACGAACTTAGATTTAGACTAACTGCTATTTATATGTTATATTAACCTCACAATAACAAATCCAAACACCGAACATACAAGTAATATTCATAGTAAACCCAATAATTACACATCCCCTTTAATTACTAATACAAATCCATTAGATAAAATACACAATTTGATACATACTTTACCCATATCATTCACCAAACCTACATCAACAACAATAATATTACACTATAAAGGAAAACCTCGCTCCTGACAACCAAATTGTATTCACCTTAGTATATCTCTACTCAACACTCACTCACTCAATAACAAACCTGGTCTGATTCACACAATTATTGTTAGTGACACAATAGATATACTGTGTAGCACTGAAACTTGAATGAATTATCTTCAATAATACACATATATAACAGACGATATAATCAAGAATATTTTCAACTGACTTTAACTAGCATAAACATGATGACATATAATGGCGGTACAATACAATGATAAAAGTACGACTGGTTACGTAGTTGCCACTCTAAGGCTGACCAATGTTATGCAACCTAAACTTACGCAAAATCACAATACAAGCATCACTAGACATACACTAACTGAAGAACAGGTTTCCTACTAACTTCCATAGAATTTGTAGATTCCATGAAAAATTACATATAACTCTAAACCCACATATCACACCTATAGTTTAATCTCCTAGAAGATGCCCCATAACAATACGATATGAGTTCAAATCTGAACTTGACAAAATGGTAGAAATTGGGGCTATAAAGCGTATATATAAAGATACAGACTAGGTATCGAGCCTAGCCTAGCCTAGCCTAGCTTACTCCGGAAAGAGATCGGAAAACTAAGAATCTGCTTAGATACAAATAATAATGTCATTAAACAACTGCAATACCGCACTTCAACATTAGTAATGTATAAACCCGGGGGTATAATTATATACCCTTAAGGGTATAAGGGTATAAACTGCGAGGTTCCACAATATTCTCTAATCACGAGCCGGAGTAACATCATACGATACCTCACGCCTAACTACATTCAGCACACCACACGCGCCCACACTAGATACACATTTAATATATTACCATTTGGGCTGAATTTAAGCTGAGATGTATTTCTAGAATACATTGAGAAATGCCCAGGCACCATATATATTGCTGATGTTATTGTTGTATTTGGTAAAACAATTAAAGAACATGACGATAACTTACTTAACACTCATGGAACAAGCTAAACATTACATTTAAACATAATGGACTGTATTCGATGAAGAAACATCTGCGATTTGAAGTACTCTTCATTCATCTTCGGACTTCTCTTTGATAAAGACGGAGTACATCCAAACAAAAACTACTATATCTGCCATATTACGAGATCTACTAAAAGATAAAGAATACAATTGGACAGAAAATCATCAGAAAACTTCTGAAAACATTAAAAGTGAAATTTGTAAACAAACAATATTATCTTACTTCAACCAGAATTTATCAACAGTGGTTCAATTAGACGCTTTCAATTAGGATTGGGAGCTATTAAAATGCAAGAAAATAAACCCATTGCATTCGCCTCAAAGTCATTATCCAAAAGCGAACAAATCTATGATAATATAGAAAGAGAAATAATAGCTATAGTATTTAGCTGTGATAGATTTCACTTATATGTTTATGGAACAAAATTCACTGTAATGACTATCGAAATGATAAAATGCAAGTCTAAACCTAAATCCCCTGCTGCTCCACATACAGTCCTACAATTACTCGGTTACATACAAACATGTTAATACAATGACTTTACCGGACACTAACTAACTAGACAACCATACACACTACCTATAATACAGAACTTCACATTACAATATCACATGTAGAATTCTCCACAAACTAACTAGACAGTATACGACATCAAATATAAACTGATACTGATTAAACAGAAGTACATACAATTATAATAAATGGATGGCCGAATACATTAAACTTGTATTCAAGCCATTACAAATGTATTGGCCATTTCGAGACGAATTAGTTATATATATAATGGGTTAATTCTCAAAAGACGACAACTACTTATATATAAGTATATCTAAAAATCACAGACAACAAATATTCTGTATACTGCATACTGCATACCAAAAGAAAACTAGTATTTTAGCCCGCAACTGCATATATTGGCCCAATATTAATTGTCCAGACATGGTATCTAAATGTTTGATCTGCCAAGATATATCAAACTGTCAGTCCAGAGGCCTAGGGAAATACCAACACGTCCATGGCGAATATTAAGCATTGGTATCTTCAAACTCAAAAGTAAAGAAAACCTCGATTTAGTGGACTTTTATTCGAAATTCACATTCGTCTATCAAATACAAAGACACCCAACCAGTTTAAATATAATCATGATACTAAAGAAAGTATTCTCAGAACATGGGATACCCGAGATACTGATAAGCGACAACGGAAGGCAATACTCCTCTGCGGAATTCCGTAAATTCACAGAATCGTGCTACTTCAAACACTCCACTAGTATCCCATGCATAGATACTATACTATACGTATACTACCCAAGCAGTAACGGGATTTCTGAAAGAACAGTATAAGCCATGAAACGAACATTAATAAAAACAGACTCATTAGTCTCTAATACTATTACGCGAAACTCCTATATAAAGTTTCTTACTGCATAAATAAATGATCATCTCTTGTTAAAACAATAGATGCATTAACATGAGAGCGGCTTTGAAGGTACTTTAGAGCCATATAACTGAACTTCATATAATTTCGTAGATGGGATAAAAGGACTCCACAAAAATAACAATATCAATAATGATGCTGATAGAATACACGGTATTGTAGCTAGACTGAAGTTAATTATAATAAAGATATTGTTTTAATATACTATAGACTATAGTCTATAGTCTATATAATGTATAGTTACTATAGTTTATTGTATAGCATTCATATATATATATATATATATATATATATATATATTTGACTATTTTCCCGTGGTACTTTAATAGAATATAATAAAAGTACATACACATCGCATAATACAATGAATAAAATTGACTTACTTAATTATTGTGAATTATATATTATAAATATATTAATAAATTATTTAAAACTATCTCAAATTATATATACTATTAATCTTAAATAATATTAAAATATGTTCTACATAATAAATCATATTCTATAACAAATAATAAATATAGTTATGATTTGTTATGATAGAAGTAGATATTGTAATTGTTGTCAACTATTTAATTTGAAATCAAACTTGACCCGTTAATTATAAAACAATCAATGTTAATATGGTAATTTAGCACTAGTAAATTATTAGCACTATTAGTGGTAGTAACTATATGGTGGTCAATAGTAATGTATTCGTGGTCAAATAATAACTGTTCTTAATTTATAAATAAAATAATAATATTCATGATAAAAATATGATAAAATGTAATAATTCGATGTGAATCTAATGGTGTTTATACACATGTCGTATAACCTTGAACTGATTACTAGTGCATGTGTGCGTATGTGTGTTGTGTGTGCTACGAGATTCTAGGATATAGCTATAGCACAAGATCGTAATCAATCATATCAATATCACATATTGTGTAATAGTCGTAAGAGCATCTGCTGTTAAATATGCATAAATATATCGTGAGGTATTACTTATATATGTATGTGTGTGTATGTGTGTGTGCAGACGTGTTGTACGCTGCAGAAGCATCAGTATAATCACTTTCACTAAAGGAGGAGGAGGAGGAGGAGGAGGAGGAGGTGTACCTATAATGTAGTGTACCTATTGCCTGAGTGATACCGTTGTGTGTAGATATATACAGCGCAGTATACTGCGGTAACAATACGGTAACATATCGTGTATACATGTATTGGTGTTGATATACATGTATTGGTATTGATACTGTAATAGAATACATTAAGATATTAATTACCACACACTGCATCTATAGATAGTAGTATACTATATCAATGTGATAAGCTATCAGTATATGCACACATATGCACACACGCACACACATACGTACACATACGCATTGTATTCAATGTTACCCAGCCTAAATACACTACATAGTAATGACACTAACTTTCAGATGGTTGTCTTCGACGGTTTCGATGTCATCAGAAGGTGGCGGTTCTACGGAGTTGTTCCTCGCATCGCCCGAATTGCCCGGTAGGTAGCGCTTCACCGTGTTCTCTATGCACCTATTGTACTTCATAAAGGTTACGTAACAGATGTAGAACAATAGCAAGATGGCGGCCTCGTAGTGGTGGATGATCGTATCGGAGAAGAAGGTAATCAGCATTATGAGGGACACCGAGTAGAAGGACATGTCCCTGAATAGAGGCCACCATGTCAGTTGTAGGACGGTCTTTGAAACCACCGCACACATGCCTATCACGAACAGAATGTTGAATACGGCAGAACCTGTTCAACAATCAAACTCGCGATACACGTATGCATATATCGCTCACATACATTATATTATATTATATAATATTATATTTATATATATATATATATATATATATATATATATTTGTATATAATTATAATTTTGTATTTTACTCATCATAATACGTATTACTTAATCTATAATATCTTGGAATAATATTTTATATTTATAAATATAAATTAAATACAAATGAATTTTCTACTAGTTATTATAATAATACATTAATGTATTATTATAATAACTAGTAGAATGAATTCATATGTATTAATTATATCTCATATATTTCATAAATACTACATACGTATTTCAATAGCTACCCTCAATTAGAATAATGATATTTCATGTATATAAATACATAGTATGTGCAATGTATGATGTATGTACATGTATGAATAGGCACACATGTATAATATGTACAACTCATGAGTCGTAACCTGCAGGTATTGTATATTCTACAAGTTTCTTAATTCCTCTTAAAACCTATAATCTAATATGTTGAATAATTGATAATATACTCTTTCTATATTGTTTAATAAAATAGACTATTAGATGTAGGATATATATTGCTATATGTACAATATGTATGACGATTGACTTTAAATTTCCATTAAATAATTAAAATAAAAATAAATAGAATATATGATTGTTGATAATTAAATAATAAGACATGTACTATTATATCTATAATTTCACATGTATATATGTTTTATAAAACAACTATGAAAGTCAATAAACTTATAATAATAATCGTATACTAAATTTAAATATAAATTCAAATATATACATATACATATATATATATATATATATATATATTATAATTTATATATTCCCTTAAGAATTATCTTTTAAAAATTAATTCTACATATCAATTTACATTTACATTTAATTAATATTAATCATTCTTTATTCTAATTGCATAATATATTATTAACATTTTTATAAGAAATTTTCAATTTTCATCATCACAGTTATATTTCTAATGTCTTATTAATGTACGAAACAATATACGGTTACTAACATTAATAATACACACAAAAGTGTAGCTATATAGTCGGTATTGTTAAGATTCATGTACGGTAAATAATGGTCATTAATGCTTAGTGATAAGTTGTGTTTCGTTATAATATAGTGTTGTTATAAGTGAACAATACCTGCAGGGAGCGTGTGTATGTTGGGGTACATATATACTGAGGTATGTGCACTTACACCCGCTAGAATACTATTGCTTATTTAAGCTTATTTACCATATATAGAAACTAACTAATTAAGCTTATTTACGAATACTTAATATATATTTATATATATACAGTATATAATATATTTAAATATACTATATGTATATATATACTTAGATATCTCTAATCATGTATGTATATATATATATATATATATATATATATTAACATATAAAATGTAATCATATTAATCAGCTATTAATCATCTATTCACAATATTACATTATCAATGCATTCTAAATAGTATCGGGTAACACATGTAAGGCAATATGATACGTGTGTAGGTGAGTAACCTATTTAAAAAACTAACCGACAATAGTACCAATTCCAACATCATTTTTAGATACGAATACCCCAAAGACACTAGTAAAAAGCTCTGGAGCACTTCCTGTTAAATATGTATGTGTTATCTCTTTCATCATATATGATATATCATCTATGTACATAGATAAATCATTTCATAGATACATACATTTAAAAATACACAGTTATATATATATACCTATTTAATATGTAATTGAGGACACGGCATATGTACACCATAGGTACACAATATGTACACAATATGTACACACTATGTACACACTATGTACACAATATGTACACAATATGTACACAATATGTACACAATATGTACACACTATGTACACACTAGGTACACAATATGTACACAATATGTACACAATATGTACACACTATGTACACAATATGTACACAATATGTACACAATATGTACAATGCAAGTAAATGTAGTTGATGACGTGTATTACGAAGTGCGGTTTTCATGCAGTTTTCATGCTAAGTCGTGTAGTATATTTCAAATATTATAAATATTAGCTAATATCTAGATGATATATATAACAAATTACATGTATGTTTATAATTATATATGTATATAATTTCGGGTAATCTTAGAATATTCCTTCTTAGAATAATGTGTATAATAATATATAAAAATGTATATAAAACAGTTCATATACTGTATGTTCATCCATATTTTAGTGTATATATATATATATTTAGTATTAATCAATATATATGAAAATATAAACCGCTAAATATGTAGGTTAATGATCACTTCCGGGTCACCAGTAATATAGGTCATACTACAATATTTCTATTGTAGTAATATTACTACAATAGATAAATAATATTGTAGTATTATATGGTTTAATTTTATTTAAAATATTCTATGTAAAATATAAGATTATCGTGTATAATTATATTTATATATATATGATGATGAAGGTTGTGATGGTGATTGTGATGATGATGATGATCATCATCATCATCGTGATTATGAATATCATGATAATGATATTATTTAAACACAAATTCAATTATAAAATTCTTATAGTGTGAAAATAATATATAAAAAAACAATAAATAGGTAAATGTAATAATTAGTACAGATAAGTGTACAACGTGGCAAAAACGAATATATTTGAAATACAGATATCATGAACAAGGAGGTACTTCTTTAGTTTATGTATGAAGATGGTCGTTGATGTATTGATGGTTTTGAGGGATGGGGGGAGTTGATTCCAAAGGAGGCTGGAGCAAACAGAATAGCGGCGCTTCCCAAATGTTGTCCGGCGAAAGAAAGGTTCAGTCAGAACCGTATAGTTAGAGGATCGTAGGTGGCGTGGTGCAGTATGGAGATAAATTAGTCGATAAAGGTTATCTGGTTGATTATTCAGTAAAGATGAATATATAATAGAATTAATTTAAGTATACTAATATTATTATACTTACTATATATATATATATATTTAGTATAATATTATATTAAATCACCACGCCTGAGAAGTATTTATTACTACATAGAGTGGTTAAACTTGAAGGATAAAGGTTAAAGGTTAAATACAATATTATTTAATTATGGGGGAAAAAACAGGGGCGGACATGGTCGCAAATACAAAGATATTCTAATATATGTTATGAGTGAACTATATGTTGGATACAATGAAATCATAAACTTTTAGATAGGTGACGTAAAAATTATCAAATGGAAAATTTAGATATTTTATATTTTTTAATCATAAATATATACTTATTCTAATATATACTATATATGGTTATTTTCCTAATTAGGATTTTAATTAATTTGTTTTTATTTATTAAATTTAAATTATGTTTATTTTAAATTATGAATTTACACATTAATTGTATTCATTATATATATATATATATATATATATATATATAATGTAACAATATTGATTACTATAGATATTGATGTTGAATATACAGATTATAATCAATAGCTTTTTAGATTATTTAATTACTGTAATTGCATACATTACATTTGCACATACACACATACACGCACAATATGTAGGTAACATACTTAATCAATATATGTATACATATATAACACGTCTTCTCAGCATGTATATAGCACGTGTGTATACGTATGTGTATACGTGTGTGTGTATGTATATACGTTTGTATGTATACATATATGTATATACGTGTGTATGTATGTATATATCACGTGTGTTTGTATGTATATACGTGTGTATGTATACATATATGTATATACGTGTGTATGTATGTATATATCACGTGTGTATGTATGTATATACGTGTGTATATATGTATATACGTGTGTATGTATTAGTATTTAGCTGCTTACACACAACTCATAGGTTTTAACCAGAAATATATATATATATATATATATATATATATAAATAATCGTTTAATTATCAAATATGTTTATATAATTAAATTAATCAATTAGGTGTATTTATTTCTATAAATTGTTATATATATATAAAATATATGTTATAACACAATATAATATAACATAATATATATATTATAATATATAAATATTTTAAAAAATACAAATAAAATTAAACATCTATAGATGAAACAAATAGAACAATTCGTGATTGGTTAAAAGAACAACTCTATAGTATACTATAGTATATATATAGAACTATAGTATACTATAGTATATATAGAACTATAGTTAATGCTACTTTTGTATAATGTAATAAAGTTAGCGTAATTTTATACTACTTAAAGAGAATTTTGTGAAAGAATTAATTTAATAAAATAATATTATTTGATATGACTAAGTATTTTAAATGAAGTAATATATTATAATTATTTTAATAAATATATGTTATTGTATAATAAAGGTAATATTAGTTACGTTCGTAAGATTAACTATTATGTATAACCTATAATACATATCATATATGATCGGGATAACTCGACATTGACGTGATATGCTTTAGATGTCGAGCTATCGGATACATGTGCAGTAATTACTACTGGCTCTGACTAGTTTCCGCGGTATACGGTTAATGACAACATAGAACTGTTAATGGTTATTTATAATTCATATTCAAATTAATAACAATACTTTGTTAAACTAATACTTTCGTATTTCTGTAATATAATAATGATAATATTAATAATTAATGATGTCGGTTGTCTTTATATTATTATCGGAGTTTTTTTTAAATATATTTACAATATAATTTCTAGATATTATATAATTGTAATATATTAATATGAATGCATGTATATTATGAATATCTAAAATAATTATCGGGTATAATCCAGTGCATGAAATAACCTATTAACTGGGGGAGCCATTCCTCCCCCCAGTAATAGATATTGTCCACCCAGTAAAAAAAAAGTACACATTTAAAATATTATTTAATGACATATAATATAGGTCATATATGTATATATATATATATATATATATATATATATATATATATATATATATATATATATATATATATATATGTATTCATATAGATATATACTGATATACCTACATATACAATTATATTATGTTTGTAGATAATGTATGTATATTAATTGGTATTTATTTTTAGAAGAAATATTTTAAATTATTGCAGAAATATAAATTGTAGTCAATAGTTAGTGCATTCTTAATATTATTTTGACTGAAATTTGATTATTTTACTTTAAAATTTCTAAAAAAAAGAACACAGCAGAAAGATAATATAATAATGAATTATTTCAGGTAAATGTTTATTTTTATATTTATTATTAAATATCAATATTAAATATTAAGTTTTAGGGCTATGTACGCCGTACAGTATACGGGTATCAATAAATATTAATTTATACATTTATTTTTATGACTGAATTTGAATATTTAATATATTACTTAATAGATGTTACATTTTTGAAAGTAAATATTACATAAAAGTGTTAAAACAGGTTCTTTATAACAAAATATCTAGGAAAAATATATGTTTCGAATAAAATATAAACTTTTTCAATTAGAAATTTAAATATGTAATATTTTACTGATTTTAAAATGGTTTTTAGCATTCTTGACTAAAATATTCTGTAAATATAATGTATATCATTTATCTCTCCCCCTCCGCCCACTGGAGGGCCTCCAGTGGAGGCCCCCAGTGTCAAATCTTTATTTCATGTACGGTATACTCGGCATAAATTTTATAATATATACTAATAAGTAATATAAAATACTAAATAATATAGTAGTAGTATACCTATATGTATTATATATATATATATATATATATATATATATATATATATATATATATATTACACATAATATATACATATATTTAAGTATATACTTTCATACTCGAAAAATAAATATACACATTTACTTATATATATATATATATATATATATATATATATATATATATATACATAGATTGGCGTAATTCAATTTCAGACATAATTACATAACTTGCGTGACAGAGGTCATCACATATATTGCATAATATGACGATAGATATATTAAATTCTTATTGAATTATAAATTATAGGTACACGATAAGGAGTGTATATCTTATACATATACGATCTATATATGTGATATTATCTATATTCAACCATTAAAACATATAAATAAAAAACTTATAATTACTATACGTAAAATGTACACAGTGATATTTTAAGATATCATTAATGGGTATCTTGAGTGGCCAGTTGTTGCCAAATATATTGCATAATATTAATATATATATTTATATATTTATATATAATATTTAATAATCAAGTGTTATAAACATGTGTTATAACATAAATAACACATCATCATTAATAGTTTTATAATCGAGTAATCATTATAAATCATTAATAATCTAATTATAAATAAGGTATATCTTAGTAATGATGATCAGATAGTAAACACAGATGTGTGTGCGTGTTTGTGTGTGCACATATGCACTATATACATGTGCTATAACCAACCATGTATACTGTTTAGTATAATATCTGTACAGCGGTGCCCTGTAACAGTGTTATGCAATCGCATTGTATAAACAACTATTTCTATAGCGAAGTATTTATTATCTAAATATTATCTAAATATTCTGAAGAATTGTCATCAACTTACTATTATATTATTTTGTGAATAATATGTTTTGTATATTTTATAAGACCAATTCACATTTATTCCTAATATTTATATTCTATTTACATATATTCTAATATTTCTATTCCATACTACTATAGTCTATAGTAGTTATAACTATATACTACTTGTTAAAGTTGTTGACTGAAGGTACGGGAGAAATCAGCCACAATTATTATTAGATTTTATAAATTGATGAGAATATATTAGATTTAAATGAAGATATTATCATGTCTGATAGTAGGGATAAAAGTATAAAATTCCAAAGTCAATGTATAAGATAGAAATTACTTTACCGAGGTATTTTTTGGGATTTTCAGGAGATTATTATTGTTGTAAGATCTTGTTATTAGTAATAGGTTTAGGATTAAGGATAGTAAGGTAGTCACAAGTTTAATAATTATATTATCCTGCCTGTGAATTAAGAGTATCGATGTATAGAAAGCTAATGATATTTATGAAAAATGATTTAGAATATGGTTATTAATGAAATTGTTAGCGAGTTGTTTGCGATTTTTTGGCCACATTAGAAAATAATTTATAAATTTGATATTTGGAGTTAGTTTTTAAACATATAGGAGTCGATGGAAGCTTTTTTTAATTGGTGAAATATTGCAATGTTAAACTAAGATTGAAGATACCCGATGAGTGTGATATGTTTGAAATATTATAAGATAAAATAGCGTACAATTATGAAGAATTTAAAAAGAATTGGATTTTATTATTGAGAAGCTTTTGGAAATTAGTTAAATAATATTTATTTCAGTAGGTGATGGTGGAGTTAGGATAATAGACTATTAGTAATAGTGAATTTAAAATAGGGAAGAATATAATAGAATATATAACTATTTTGGAAGAATATAGTTGTAATAGTATGTAGTCCTATATAAATATTTATTTTGAATATACAATATAAGAGAGGTTAGACATTTGTTTTTCTCATTAGACATTTGGTAACAAGTATTTCAGTTTACTTCCATAGATAATACATGGTAAAGACGTTTTAGGTTAACAAGGAAGTTATTAGGTTACCTATATGTTTAAATGCCATTACGATGTTTAGATGTATTATATAAGTGTAAAGAGAATAAGATACCTATTTTGAGACACTTCAATTACAGTAATGTAACATTTTATGTTCGATGAGTAAGGTTATATATTTACCATCAGGGCTATATGGAATATATGGAATATTTACCATAGAAAGTTCTACATAATAGTTATCGTTAAAGTATCGAAAGCTTTATATATATATATATAATATATAGATTAGGACAATTTGATGAGAGTAGAATTGTTGTGTTTATGTGTTGAAGCATGTATACATGTATACATTACGAGTGTGTTGCTTAATGAATGGTGCTTGCAATGTAGGTCCTAATAATGTGAAGAAAATCACAAAGAAATCCAATAAAATCATACATTTTTCATGTAATTATTATATTATATATCTATATTAAAAGTGTAATAGGAGGTGGAGAGTATTTTCCTGTTCATGTTTATAATCATTAAATAATTTAGTTGATTAATTAGTATATAATGATATTTCACATCGATAATTTACAGATACAATATTTTTTTTTTAATTTTGAATTTTGTTATATCGGATATTACAGGTGGTAATCTGTATGCATGATTTAATATATTGTTATTTTATTTTGGTACATTATTTTATATATTTTTATTTTATTTTGGTGGATCCTTTCATTCCATCCAGGAACTTATATGAAGTGTTCACCTATAACCGTGTGGTGCTACTGTTCCTTAGAAGCCGCTCTCATGTTAAGGCATCCATGGTTTTAACGAGAACCGATCATTTATTTATACACAATTATATAAGATCACTTCTAAATATTATTTTATGACCTATTTTAATGGTGCGGACACTGTCCGCCGGACAGGGCTCGAAATGAATATTTCGTAGTGAAATAGTAGGCTTTAGCAGTTAATATGTAATAATTGTAAATAGAGTATGACTTTAGATGTTGTAGTAACAGAACGTCATTATAGACAGATTCACACGCGTTTAGTGTAGTTATAGATCACGTTTAAATACTACGTATGTGTGACTGTATCATTGACTATGTGTAACTATAGCATAGGCTATATCGCATAGGATATGTCGTATAGGATATATTAGCCTATATGTGCCTATGTGTACCATATATTTAGTGACATATCGAGATATTATGAAAACTAAATTCAGCATAGTGCATTACATTAATATTCGATATGTAGGTAATATAGGATAATTAGATTTAGAGGTAGGATTTATTATAATATAATTAGCTAGAAACCATAGAGTCTAGTTATCATGGTCATTGTAGTGTCCTTAATAGGACATAAGAAATGTATTCTATGCAATAATATAATACCTAAGTTTATTTATTCGCAATAATATAATACCATTTGTATAGAAGTTATAATAAAAACATGCAATATTAATTGCATGTATTAAATGAACAATAGAGAAGAATTTTTTCCAGACGTTTGCGTAGTTTCTAATATTAGAAACAATTCCTATATGGCATATCATAGTTATTAATAGAGATATGTGATATCCGTGATGATATCCACATTTATCATAATAATATAAGTAAAGCATATGTTTAATTATGATATTCTGACGTTTTATTATGAAATTATGTAAATTATATTAGATTAATGAACAAATGATGTATTGCAATATACACACATACATAATCAACAAACTCATACTCACTCATACACATACATACACACACATACACATACATACACATACAAATATAGAGTACCATCCATTATGTATAGTAGGACCTACTTTGAAACGGCTTTACGATAATTATATATACACATTTTTATACGAAATATGGTATACTAAAGTGACACTATTCTCTTGTGTTACTGGTATTGCAGTACCAGAGAATAGTAGGTAATTATGATTGTTACAAGGGTACATTGTCACGCTCGCTATGCCTGCTTCGTTAGCATGCGTGTCGTGTGCAGTCGTCCTATGTGCATATAACTCTCTATCTCCTTTTCTATTTCGCTATGTCTCTCTATCTCTCTCTCTATCTATATCTCTCTATCTCTCTATCTCTCTATATATATCTCTCTCTATCTTTATCTCTCTCTCTATCTCTCTCTCTATATATATATATATATATATATATATCTCTATATATATCTATATATCTATCTCTGTCGTTATATCTCTCTATCGTTATATATCTCTATCGTTCTCTATATCTCCCTCTCTCTCTATCTCTCCCTCTCTCTCCCTCTCTCTCTCTATATATATATATATATATATATATATATATATATATCTCTCTCCCTCTCCCTATCTCTCTTTCCCTCTCTCTCTCTCTCATATGAATACACTTACACGTGTAAATACTTAATGTGTACACATTTCACTTGAGTTTTTAACACTATTTCATTCTATAAAAAACGTATATCAGGCATAAATGACCTATACGATCAATACGCCACAAGTAGTATGTACGTGTGTATGCATGTGTGTATATGCATACGTCGTACGTATATATCATACGTACTGATACACGCGTATTAACATCTACTATCTTATTCACATTTATTTTATTTATATTCTAACATTGTGCTTATATATACTCACAAACACACATATATATATATATATATATCCTATATAAACTATATATATATATACACTATAGGATCAGTATGTGTGTATAGCTATGTATAACATATGTATAATGTATGGTATGTTGGCTATAGTTATGTACATATGTACTTGTATACATAGTGTACAAATTGCAATGTACACGTAAATAATACAGAGATACGATTACAATGCAGGAAGGCGTACAAGTCATTATTGCATACAATTGTAACCTTAAGGTGTGTATAATATAAACCGTATACAATTAATAATACCGCATACTAATATGTTGTGTCCACTGATTTTTAATATGTCAACAACGAAAACATACATTTAAGGGGACGGGCTACCCTTCAAATTATGTAAAAAAAATTATTTAAACTTTTTTTTTTTATATTATATGTAACTTATACAAAATATTATCTTTAAAATGGTGTTTAAATTATGTTCATTACATTATTCATTTTGTTTATATTATATTATTTGTACCTATATAATCATATTGTTTATATTCATATATTATATTTGAAACTTGATTTACTCAGAATAATTATTTTGCATTTTGTATATCTCCAATTAATGTCTCTTCTTATTCAATATTGAATATTTTTTCTTCAAATTTTCACAATATTATATATAATATATAAATGAACAGTATGATTAATTATTCTATATATATAATATATGTAAATTTATATAAATTGTAAATTTAGTGATAATTTGTGATAAATATCTTAATTAATTATTTTTTTTTATAATTAATCATTTTTATATTATTTATGTTAATAATTATTAAAATATATTCAACCATATGATAAAGCTATATGTTTATAATAAGATTGTTAAAAAATTATTACAAAAACTTTAATATTATAAGAGTTTATACATTTTTAAAACATGCTATTTTCCCTATCTTTTACATGTATACTGTTTATAAGTAGCTGGTGCCCTTAATAAGCTGAAACAATATGGAAGTTTTCTCTTCCATAACAAACGTATAAGTCCACCTCCCTTAACTTATATACAAATAGCAAATACTGAAATATAAATAAAAACTGATATAACAACTCAAGGTTTGAAACTAGATAAACACTTAAATAATCAAATGTCACCAACAATTCAACAGAACATAATGCATCAATAAACTATACATTAAAGCAACAAATAAAGCACTTTCTTTTCCGAACATCTCTCAAGATAATAACATCCGATTATATAATATAGAAACTTGATTACTGTGAGAAAATAATTATACCTAAGTATACTTTCTAATATAACTAAAATGTTAACAAATATATTTAACTAAATTACAAACCAAACCTGCATACCTATATTTTATAGGTATACAAATATATTTGTAAGCTTCAAAAACGAAAAAACTACCGAAAACAATATTCTGGCTTACCTTTAAACTGTTTAAACCAGATCAATTTACGAAATTCTAAATAGTATATATACTGAAATACATACCAAACTTCCTTCATACATCAGATACAAAATTGAATTTAGATATAATTAAAGATAGAAATAACTTGAGATTATCAAATATTACCATTTTAAAATACAATAAATCAACTAATGTATTAAATTAGAATAATCTCTCGAAGACTAACGATAAACTCTCAAACAAATTTAATAACACATTTCCTAACTATACTCTTTATTTATATTAATTTGTTTTATTATGGATGTCGCCATAACTTTATTATAATATGTAGGTACCTATTCTAATATGATTATTTTTCCTCCCATTCTTCCAAAAACCTAGGATTCGTCTTTGATTACACAATTCTCCAGCTTTAATCTATTCAGAATTTAAGAAATACAGACATCACTTTCCAGAAACCTCACGAAAATGATAATAAATTCTCTTGTACTCTCCCGACTTGACTACTGTTATTCCCTACTTAATCTATATCCTACTAAAGCTACTGATCCATTAAATCATAGTATATATTTATGATACGAACTACTTACTGCATAAAACAACTTGAACACTATGTTACAACTCCTTATCAGTCATCTATTATCTGGCTACCCTTCTCCCTCGTATTAAAATTACGTGTTCTCTCTATAATCCATGCATCCATATATCTTTCGCAACTAGCTATATTTATGATCTAATTCAAAAACGTAAATTATTACCTTATCATCGTTACCAAAATGCTCCTCTATTTTCTCTTCTTATCTTCCGGAACTCTAGTAAAACTTCCCAAATTATAGAGCTTTTAGAAAATTCGGTTCCACTCTATGGAATTCCCTCCCTCCTACCATCTACTATATTATATCCATCAAATTATTTATAAATCTTACTCCTTCTTTTCCATCTACGTCTGATCACTAAAGCATTACATTTAATATCTATATATTCACTGTGTTTATCTCATTTTATCTTCAACGTATTATTATGATCGTATTATTACTGTCTTCCTACACGAGTGAAGGGCTTGTTTTAGTGCAGTGTTTTAATAAACCGTATAGGATCATCATTATTATAATCTCACTTCCGAACAATGTATTTAAAATTAGATTTTGGTGAATAAATAAATTGTACTACTATTACTACTACTAATACTAATACTACTACTACTACTACTACTACTACTACTACTACTACTATTACCTGTTATGCTACTGCTACTACTGATACTGCCTCTACTGCTAATACTACTGCCATTGCTACTGCTACTGCCACGGCTACTGCTACTGCTACTGCTACTACTACTACTATTACTACACAAACACACACATATATATACGCACACACACACATATATATATATATATATATATATATATATATATATATTACTATATACACGTGTAATAGTAGTGTACATTAAATAGTAGATAATAGAGCAGCCAATGACATAATTAAATATATGAGCTGTATATGTAATATGACGTAATATAAAGGAATATACTGGCAAGATGGTACGCTGCAATATAGCATTACATAATGCACAGGTTGACGATAACATACGCAGCAACACGAACATACACACGCGTACGAGAGCGCTCGGCGAGCCGCTCGCTCGCTATAGAGAATACCTGTGTATGAGGTATAAGGCGAATAGCGATAAAGAATATTAATTATAATAGTATTACCTCGACTATAGTCTAGCTATAGCAAACCACAAATCAATACGATTTTCATCGCATGTATTTATCTCAGTTATTACATCAACATTTTAATATGAAATTTAATATATGACTGCAATACAACAAGATTTAAATACACGACACTCACAAATGTACACAAATCTCACCAGTACAATATTATTCACCCCGTATATTATAAGTGTGTATACTTGTCTTTGAACTAATATTAACACTATATATATATATATATATATATACGGTTATATGTTATAACATACATTTAGTAGTATCCTTTAATTATTTATTATAATATACTATAGTATACTAATGTTTAATGTTTAATAATATAACAACATGACAGATTGATATATTAATATATTAATAAAACAAATAAGTAGTATCGGGAAGTATTTTCGTACATGCACAGTACATGTATATGTTGATAATGTATACTATAGTATACTATAGTATACTATACTATAGTATGTTTAAGTTTATAGTATACTATAAACTTAAACATACTATAGTATACATTCCATATGTATACATTCCATAAGTGTTTTCAACAATGAATACCCATACATTTTAGTGTATTCATTATATAAAACAATATAATCAGTAGACTTTGTGGCATTGAACTATATTGTATATAGACCTATTATGCATATAGCTATATAGCTATATAGCTATACTCTCTCCACGCACCTATTAACATTGCAATGTTAATGTTACATGTAACATACCCTCCCTTTTCCTTCATTTTGATTGTACTCTATTTATTTATATTTTTTTTTACTTCTCATGACGCTCATAACCACCGCGTGATTTTTTAGTCAATAAAACATTTTAAAATAAACTAAAATAAAATATACAATAGGTATGTAGTACATACTATGTACAATAAATGTCCTACTTGGTGTATGGTGAAATCTTATGTTCATCAATAACTTAATAGATCAAAACACTAAATGTTCTCATTTGTATTGTATTGTATTTGTACCCGTTATTAAGCAAATGTACACTGTAGGGCCTTAAGGGATATATCCAACATTCGATATTAGTAGTATATAAACATATATATTAAATGTGTATGCATTTATACTAGCTTTAAATTTAATCCAGATACATATTGTCTTTAAAGTTAATCACCCTACTGTTATTTCTCTATTATAATTCACTTTATTGACCAATAATATGACCTATATATATTTGTATACGATATTAACTTATAAATAGGAAAAAACATGAACTAAATACTGATATAAATAAAAGACATTAGTTCATGGTTAATCAAATGAACCATGTAACCATATAGAGATGTAGATATCCGTAGACATGCATGTATACCAAGTACACTATATATGCTATGCATTACCACACATATATGTATATATACACATATATACACATATATATATATATACGCACACGTACACACACGTACACACACGTACACACGCACAACAATAAATGTATATATATACGAATGAACATACGCACACACATACACGTGCACACACGCACACACATATATGTATGTTGAATAGTCTCGTGTCCTAGAATAATGTATTATATGTGAGTTTTTATTTAAACATATGGATTACATGTCTTACATTTCGCATATATGCATATCGCATAAGCGATATATATATATATATATATATATACAAATATAATGTTGCATGATTATATATATATATAATTGTATATGATAAATATTATAATACTAATACAATTATTTAACAATATTATCTATTTCAATAGCATATTTATTCTAATTTATAGGTCAATGCAATTATTATATGTTAGTGTTATATATGAATATATGTATATGTATAGACTACGTACTATGCGTGTATTGCCCAACACGTGTGTTTGAATTACCTACCTATATTCACCGGTAATTTACTCGACTATGAAATTAGCGAATATCGATGTACATGGTACTGTGGTATGAATACGCTTACACGCACACACGTACACACCTATAGGTAATATCATCTTATAAGTGAAGTATACGCTATCGCTAGTGATAACCCAGTAAATCTTGATCGTCACTATAGTCAATTGTATTTAACTTAAAAGATGATTTAAATCTTATTAACTATAATCATAATATATATATATATGTAAACTTGCTAGCTTTTCATCTCCCACAATAACTGAAATCCATAACTTGATTATGACAGCCAATTATATTTCACTAATAGATCCACTTCCCTTGATTTTTTTCAAAAACATGATTCATACACTTAAATTCTCTATCTTATATTTGATTTATAAATCACTTGTTCATGGCATTATGGATTAATCCTTGAAATATGCTAAATTCGAACCTATACTGAAGAAAACATCACTCGATCGTGATGAGATGACAAATATCCCAACTTCCGATTATCAGTAAGATTATAGAACGTATTGATATCCGCCAGCTAATATATTATCTTGAATCTAATAATTATCCTGAGACATTCCAGAATGCTTGCAGGAAGTCATATTCTACTAAAACTAATCTCAACGATATTACTGATACGCTGTATAAATCTCTTGATTCTTCTCATTGTGCACCATTACGGTTACTCGACTTCTCGAGCGAATTCGATACAATGAATCAAAATATTCTTATTGAGCGCATTAATGATATTAGCATTGAAGGATCTTCTCTCATATGGTTATTTCATTTTTCACTGATCGTACTTCATCTGTTAAAATTAAAGATTTTATTTCTTCCCCTAATAATATATCTAGTGGGATTCCTCATGGTTCGGTTCTCGGGCTTTTATTATTTTCTATTTATTTGCGTCCTCTATCTAATATTATTAACAAGTTCTCTAACATTAGTTACCATATGTATGCTGATTATATTCAGCTTATCATTGAATTTCCTATTAATTCGCCTACCTCTAATTTGGAACTCCTATAGGGTATCACTATATATAGTGTAATTCAGAAATTATGAATTTTCTTATATTTTTATACATCGAAAACTGAATGTATCTCGAATACCGACAATTTTCCAATATGTGGTTATTTATGGTAAATTGATACTATCTTCTGATTCAGTCCGTAACCTCGGCGTCATTATAATGGACAGTGTTATATATATTACCCATGTATATACATAGCATAGTATATACATATACATATACATAGATTACCTTCCCTTATACCAATAAACCTTGAACCTTGAACCTATGTGTTATCCATACATACATATATACATACACATATCCAATTAGCGATACACAACCCAGATATACAACAGACAGTAATTTATCTGTTGGTCATACATGTCATTATAATAAATCATAATAAATACAACTTATATTATACCAAGTACATTTAAATCGACAATAGTAATAGGGGACAAATAATAGTGTGAGGAGGTTTTGGTCGATGCGGGGGTTTTGGTAGATGGAAATATAATCACAACGGTAATAGATGTGAAAATATTTTACATAAACGAAATGTGTAGGCTATAATGGTAATGTTACCTACTATTTTAAGAACAATTTAATACAAATTAAATATATTGAATAATATTATCGATTATGTAAAAAATGCGTTTTCATATTATATTATTGTAATAATGCGGAGAGTTAATGGTAAATTATAACGCAATTAATGACATTTTTATGATAATTTTTTTATAATATCAAACTATAGTTTGAAATAAAAAGTATAATCAATATTCTACATAAAATAAAAAAAAATCAATTACAAATATTAATTAATAATTGAATAAAGATAACATAACAATACTATATACGATGCGGGGTTTTGATCAATGAATCGACCAATCAACGAACAAAATGTGCATAATTAAATTCTCTAAATATTATACAAATTGCGATCGTTCCATTGAATTATAGTTCAGATTAGATAGACAAATATAAAACGTATTATTAAAAGTATATAAATGTAAT